>CAHIKZ030001793.1:60000-105000 GCA_903632075.3 Acanthosepion pharaonis | reverse complement strand
TGATTTCTGTCCGCTGAACCCTGGAAATCTTTAGGCAAAAACAAGTGCCTGGAAATTACAAAATATGGAAAGAAGGTGACCATAGTTTCCACTTCAAATCTCTTACTTCTTTTCTCACATTCAGGTTGGCTCGTTGTAATAATTTGATCTTACCTTGTGGGAGTCCGAAATTGCGTCATCGAATGGTGTGTTGTGAATGCGTCCAAATTTTGCCTGCAGGCTAAAAAAAAAAAAAAAAATCTTAAAACATGTAACTAACTTCTTACGTATCTGGAATTAATTTACATGGTTTTCAATATGGAATATATTTCACAGTGTTTGGTGTCTGCTTTTCTCAGTATTGTCCCGAGTGTTGACTCATCAAAAATACATCTACACAAAATAAATCCCAACAAGTAAACCGCTTGAAAAGCTTTAAGATGGCTATTTTTAATATCTCGGGAACAGGTTTCAAAGACTGAATAGGATTCAAAGACTGAACAAGATTCAAAGAAATAGTTATCCTACTAAGATTCATTATTGGCGGACAAAATCTTATTACATAAACTAGCCGAATTATCCTCGACTTGTAGGGTGTCACAGATGTTTTGTAAGTAAATGATTGATTTTAAATAATTCTTATAATTTGTGGAAAAAAATGGTACATTTCAAATTACTCAATGATCTTGTGGATGTGATCTCCATCTTCTGGTTTTCTCCTTCTATATTTTGGATAGGAGACATTCCCTTGTTCAAATTTAAATTTAATTTAAAACAAGGGGAAAAATTCAGTAGAGGGTTTGTGCGACCGGGGATCCCCTTTGAAGAAATTGATCTTGTCGATGTGACCTCTATCTTCTGGCTTCCTTATACTATATTTTTGATAGGAGCCATTTCCTTGTTATTCTGTGCTCGAGACCCCTTCGATAAATCAAATATACTTATCCAAGTACCCTAGGAGTCATTCCCTTGTTCCAGTTTACATTTAATTTATATCAAAGGAAAAAAAATCAAGGGGAGTCTGTGCCCCAGGGGTCCCCGTTTATTCAAAATTAAATATAAGTATCCAAGTAGGCTGAAAAGTTTACTTTCAGAATACATGATTTTATGGCGGTCTCTCTCCAAACCCTAGTAGAGTTCGATAACAAACAGATAGACTACGATTTTATATATATATAGATATAGATATGTATGTGAGACACTGTTAATAGCAGACATGAGAAAAGGTAATTGCAGGAGCTCCTAGAGGAAGTAGTAAATGGGAGCGAGAAGAAAGGATTAATATCCATTTTAAGAAGACATAACATATGGTTGTCAGCTACAGGACCAGACCATTATACCTGATAAGAATCTGATATTAACAAAATGTGACAAATACGGAAAATAAAATATCTGTAGACAGCATTAATACAGGATAAATAATGCCATTCCGAAATCCGAAGTTCCACTGGATTATCGAAATATGCCTTCCGAATTCGAAACAACATATAATTAAACAGGACAATTTTATTACGAAAAAAGGAAGCACGAAATGCTACCATGTCTTATCAATTCTATATTGGAAAACATTGGAAATTTTATCACAGATGAAGAATAGACATGAGTCTGTCACTGTTCTATCACTACTTCGATGGAAAGTCCTCAGGCGAACTACCTTCCTTAAATCCCCCAGCTCTAACCTTCACGGTAAGGACCAACAGATCAGGTACTTTGTAGCAAAACATGTCTATTCCCGCTGAGAAGTAAGTTTCACTCGAGCCGGTTTATTCCGCGAAACTGTAGAAACGGATCTCATGATGTTTTCTCGATCACTGCAGTCTAATCCTGTTCAAGTCCAGGGCTAATCGTTACTTCCCACATATCCGCATAAACCGTGGCTCTCATTCTGTATGCCTCTACCTTGAGTGACTCCCTTACTTAGCACTGTAATAAAATGATAGATGGGTAAAAGCAAATTACAGAGCATGCCTTCGTAAATGAATGGCAAAACATGAAGTAGGAAGGGTAAATAAAAAAAAAATTCTTAAGAGCTACACAAAGCAGGGTGTTGGACTTAGACATGACCGTCCACCTCTTGCTAGAACCTAGCACATAGAAGAAATATCATTGATAGCTGCGCAAATCTCTATCTATAAAAGGCAGGGTGTGTGTGTGTGTGTGTGTGTGTGTGTAATTAATGAACGGCCGCAATTTTCGACGGATTTGCACCAAAATTTACATGCACATGCTCCAAATTAGCGGGAAGGCCAAGACCGAATTTGCATTTCCCAACTCCCATCGATAGTGGAAATAATCGATTTTTTTCATGCTTCTACGGCAGTTTTCATTTAGTTTGCTGCCGTTTTCTACTGGCCAGAATGAGAACCTCTAGCTGGCTGCCATGAATAGGCAGGAAGATTCTATTGGCCAGCGTGAGAGCCAACAGCTGACTGACACGAATGTTAACTAGCATGCTAGCATGCAAAAAACATCGATAGCTGCATTCGTCACAATTGGGAAAAATTTAAATCTGCATGGCACTTTACTCCAATTGGCACATTCGCTTGTTTAAACTCAACGTTGATTCTGATTCCGCAGAACTGGGTTGGGTGTGAAAAAGTATTTGTTGTTAACATTCTTTTTTCATTCGGTTATTCCAGTTACGAGTTCTTTTTTTAAAGCTGAACGTTTTGTGTTCATTTTGTTTAGTTCTTTTTTCGTAACAGATTTAATGTTTGGCATAGAGCTTAGAAAAAATTCGCAGTGTGAGATAGGCAAAAAGAAAGGCATGTAGCAACATCAGCACAGCAAAGGGCACTTCTTTTAAAGGCAAGAAAGGGCAAAAATATTTTAAGTCAAGTGATAGCGATTGCTGTATGACTCGTACGACTTTTGTATCAAGAACGGGCAACGCCGGGCCATGCTGCTAGTTACATTCTGTATCTATTCGTACTTTTGATTAGTCTTTGTTTTTTCCAATCAACAAACAATACATTAAACAGATATACCACAACTATTTAATTTATAGAAAATTAATTCAATAAAAAAGACAACGATATGGCTTCTCACCAGACTTATCCATCCTATAATGGTAGGCCCATCTGAGTGAATTAGAAGTCCTAACAGGACCCATTAATAGCGACCATAATTTAACACTCTGGTGATATCAGACAAGAAACAATTGGAAATCCTACACAATGTAGTCCTGGATATGATGATAAACTGCATGCGCGTCCTGAGTAAGACGATAAACTACGTCCAGCAGCAAGGCCTCTGATCAGTAGGTTTTGAGGAGCGTGAAACCACCTCTTAATTGCTAGTGTTCCCAGGTCTACCCTGACCGGTGATAGTATCACCTGTTAGGGTCCCTGCTATGGGTAAATAGTTAACCCCTACACTCGAATCAAAACACTGTGGAAGTGTAAAAATAGGTTTTAATACTAGAAATACTTTGTAAAAATTTTACCCGCAAAAAATTTCCGAAGAAAAAATATTACAAGCATTACATTTTGTAAAAAACAAATATTACCATATATATATATTTAAAAAAATTATATATTATCAGCAATAAAAATCTTGTTGTCATTAAAAAAAAAACATTCAGGTTGATATGCCGTAAAAACAAAACAAACAAAACCAACCGTAAAGAATGTAGTTAATGAAAATGAGAAGACAAACTAAACATCAGTTTCACGAATAAAATATCCATGGTTGTTAAATAAATGAAGAACCCAAGAAAGGACTTAAAACTGTAGAAAGCAACATGAATCAAACACAAAAATTTAAATATCTGGGAAGCTTTTTAACAGGAGACATAAATTGCAACTCCGAAATTTAAAAGTAAATTTGAGATAGTGAACGATGTTTTCCAAAAATAAAGAGAGTACTGAAGAGTTATGAAATATCAGTCCTTGTATATGGCAGTGAATGCTGGGCAATCTTCTAACAGATGAAGTAGAGACTTCATGCAACAGAATTATAGCTTTACAGAAGGATACTGAGAATACCACTGCCTGAACACGAGGATATATTTAGAGGAACAAAAAGGAAACAAAACAACGGTTACATTGAATCAGAATGAGGCAATTGAAATTTCTACGCCAAATAATGGAAAACTTGTGTTTAAAAAATTGAACACCCACAGGAAATATTGAAGGCAAGACGAACATAGTAAAACAGAGCATCACCTGCCTAAAGAGCTTGTGCGAATTGTTGGCATTACAGGCTTAGGAAAATAGCAAAAACGTCAATTTAACTAAGAGCTTTAAAGGTGTGAGTTTTCAAAAACACGAAAAGGTATGTCCAATAGAAAAATTGTTCGTTGTTATTAATATAAATTATTAAAGAATAAAAAAATTACTCATCTCATAGCTCATATAGAAGGCTTAGAAAATTTGACAAATCTCAGGACATATTGAAGGCAAGCGTGACGGAATAAAATAGTATAAGGAGCTTGTGCAAATGGTTGCCAGAATAGGGTTTAGAAGAAATAGCAAAAAGTCAAAATTTAATAAGAGCTGCAATGGGATTTCGAGTGTCTTGTCGTCAACAATCTGGCACATAGAAGAAAATATATATTCGTTCCGTTGTTTTTAATAGAAATTGTTAAAAAATTAAAAAATGAAATATCTCCTCCCTATTAAAGCATGAGTTCCTCGACGTGGTGTAAAGGTTAGCAAGCTTTTTCTCGCTAGAGAAATTGCAACTAAATAGTGAGTTCGATCCTCACAGCCTGTACTATACTTTTGGCCTGGTGCCACTTTAAAGCTATGCTTGAGAACCGCTGGAACACTTCTACGTGGTACAATACTTAGCAAGCTTGTCACGCTAGATCAAATTCAGCTGAATAGTGAATTCGATTCTTTCTGAATGCTCCATATTTTTAGCCTTGTGCCACATCTTAGATGCGTTTAGCAAATCACCATAGTATTTTGAGTATTCCCATTGGTATCTTACAGAGAAAAAAACATATAGTAGGGGTGTGATCGTTGAAGAGGAGACATAATTTGAAGCAGAATTCTGGGTACATTAATGGGGAAAGATGGTTTAGAAATTAAGATACTCAATGGACATATGGCAGGCAAGAGGGACAAGAAAAAAACTGTTCATAATCTGCCTACTGAGAACAGGATTTATGAGAAATAACAAAAAACAGGAAAAATTTCTGAGTGCCAAAAAATTTATGATATATAGAAAAGATTGTTATTAATATTAAATGTACAAAAAAAAACCCTGTGAGGAATTTTTCAGATGAATCTGTGTAATTGAATTTTTGAAGAAGAAAGTCAAAATTGAAGGTAAGAAGAAAACAAATACTTAAGGACAGTGTAAATGGTTTCATAGAACAGGGTTTAGAAAAATAAAAAAATTCGGTATTTACTAAGATCTACAAAAAAGAAATTTAAAAAAATTTTTTTCCTGTTTAATATAATAATAATTATAATAATAATAATAATAATAAAAAATAATAATCCTAATTTGTTCTGTATAAATATTAAAACAATAGACCATCTAATAAGGATGTTCTATAATTGATGAAAATGAATATAAAAAATCGTCACGATAGAGTGGGGCAATACTTACACTGGACAATAATGCAAACACTTTGGAAAATGTAAAGCAAAACACTGGTAATGAACATCGGCCAGCGCCGGTTACAGAAATAGAAGATGTCACCATTCTATGGGATTATACCATCCACACAGACAGAAAAAATTGAAGCAAATAGGCCGGACATTATTGTCAAAAAACCAGAAAGAAAAAACTTGCCTACTAATTGATATGGCTTGTCCAGCGGATTGTAACATAGCAACCAAGGAATTTGAAAAACTATCAAAATACAAAGACCTGGAAATTGAAATAGAAAAAATGTGAAATTGAAAACAAGAATAATACCAGTGGTAATAGGTGCACTTGGAATTATAAAAAAATGGAACAAAACAACACATTGAAAGAATCCCTGAAAACCCCAGCTTAAGAGACATACAGAAAATTGTCTTATTAAGTACAGCACACACACTAAGGAGAACTTTGTCTATGTAACGCTAGCAACTTCATCGGAGATAAAAAAAAAAAAAAAAAAAATTAACATGAATGTGGCTAACAACACACCCGACCTGCCTTAGGGTCTTTCCGCAGACTTGGTAGGTATGTGTCCATAGCAGAAATCTTTGATGATAATGAATAATATAATAATAATACAATTTCCATAGCTAATTGAAAACCCTTCACAAAAATCGACATCTGTTAAGGAGTATTAATCTGTTGTCTATCGTCTTCCCTTGGTCAATAGGTTATCCTGGTTGTTTATAACTTTATAGTTCTAATCAATATAGGCCTTCTTAATACCAGTCGAATCCCCGGTTCTGTCATCCATTTACACTTTTATTTGATGAGTAATTATCACCGGCGATGCGGCACCCTTGCGCGGCAACTTGGCTTAAATGCCTGGAAATCTCGCCGCGGGTTAACCCAAAATTTTTGAGAGAAATTAATAGACGGGTTCGTTAATGTTTGTGCTG
Source organism: Acanthosepion pharaonis (assembly GCA_903632075.3). NCBI lineage: Eukaryota > Metazoa > Mollusca > Cephalopoda > Sepiida > Sepiidae > Acanthosepion > Acanthosepion pharaonis. The sequence goes on along the minus strand of CAHIKZ030001793.1, from coordinate 98,521 downwards.
GCAGAAATTCAAAATCCATTGTCTCCGATCGTGCTGAACATGTAAAAATAATTGATTACGTAAGATTATGCCTGCGCCTCCGTTTTTCATTATTTCACCCCCAGGAAGTCAAGAATGCCACTAGTGCCCAGCGGGTAACAGAAAGTGAAAGAGAACCTTAAGATTGGGGTGGATTGATGAAAGGACAAAAGATGAACGGGGTTCAAGAAGACAGAAGATGGCGCTTGATGTTGCATTTAAATTGTACATGATTGTAATTATTAGGGAAACAGAAGGGAGTTCCACAGGCGGAAAGTGCGGGAAAAGATAATGTTGGAGTAGAAGTGACGGTCGAATTTATTTATTTTGACAGTAAATAGGCTGAACTAAGATGACAATCTAGTACCACGTTTAAATTCATGTAGTCGGGGCCTCAGGGAAAAAAAAAACCTTGCCAAAGCAGTTGCCATGAAAATATTTGTAGAAAAGTCCGAGGGAAGCCACATCACGTCGTTGTAAAAACTGAAACCGTGTTTCGTTCAGTATAGTTGCAGTAAAAACCAATGCTGTGTTAAGCAGGCGTCTGTATTACACACTTTCTCACCAACCTGGTAATTTTTGACAAATATTATTTTTTCAATTTTGACTGAAAATAATTATTTGCTGTTTTTGTATCTGCTAATCCTTATCTAGAAAGCACGGTGGTGTAATGGCCAGCTCCTTAGATTCAAATTCCTGTCGACTTCGTTATATTTATTTACGAGAGTATAAACTTTGGGTAATTATGGACCTATCTCTTATATCTCCAGCTATGGGTGAATATCAGGACAGACTGAATAATATATCCTTGTCTGGCAACCGGTCTAAGAGATGGACAAGACTGAAACGCGAGTGGTCAGGCGACTAAACCGGCTCTTCTATCAGACTTTGGTCTGTCGAGAAGAGTAAGTGCGAACATAGTAGCACAAATAACAAAGGTGAATGTATTCCTCGGAGTCAAAAGACATTCATCAAAACAATAGGTTAAATAGTCTCACCAATGCGCAATTGGCCGAGCATGTCGAGTAGAACTACACACCTGAAGATATACTTAGTATGGGAGGGGTTTCTACAACAGGAAAGGGCAGGCCCTAGATTTGGAGAAATTATGCATTCCTTTATTCAAAATGGTCGTTTTTATGCTGACATATTTGTTACACCAATCAGGGCAATGTATTCAAGTCTCTATATTGAGCGCCATATTAACTTAAATTTATGTTTATTCATCTTACTTAATATAAAACGCAGATTGTGTGTGTGTGTGTGTGTGTGAGTGCGTGTGTGTGTGTCTGTGTGTACGTGTATATATTGGATCAGATTTCCTACATTTTTCAACCGATTTCAACAAAACCCCACAGGACTACGTAACATTACATTACGGTGGTTCTAACAGCGCCCAAAATTGGAAAAACACAATTGTTTTTGCACGAAATCAATTTGAAAACACGATTAAGAGGCATCATGAGAATAAAAGGGGGACAACTCATATTGAGTTATACTTATTATAAGACGCAGGTGGTTTGCTTGTGTGTGTGTGTTCGTTTATATATGAGATCGGATTTCCTACATTTTTCAACCGATTTCAACAAAACATCACATTTTTTTTGGCAGGTAGTGTTTCTTATTGTCTTGCACACTTTTTCTTTATTTCTCCATTCCATTTACAAGAAAATTGTTTTTAATAAAATTCTATTCAATCGGTAGACTCATGACGAGTGGAAACAATGTTTTTTGTTTGAGTTTGGGTTTGAACAATTCGTAAAAAAAAAAAAAAAAAAAAAAAAATTAAGGCATGCGTGTCCGTCAACCTTAAACAATAATCTTTGTCAATTTTATTTTTCAGTCTTTATGATGGTCGATACTTGACCTATCTCTTGCTGTTACATCCCCGGGCAGCGCCGGGCTCTACTGCTAGTCATTAATATACAACCTGGTGCAAATTCATTGAAACAACAGCTTTAGTTTCCTTTCTTTCAACATACAGTCAGTTATAGACCCACTAGAGTGACAGGATGTAATCGATTTCAATTTTTTTCTCAAATTAGGTCATTTGCAATGATGTGCAGTAATATGAATCTATATTCGGGGTGTATGATGAAATATGTTTGGCCTTGAAAAATATTGCGTCATCCGTGATTGCATCAGATTTTCATAACGATCAGACACTATTGTCTGGACTGTAGATTAGTTGTCCTACGACCATTGTCTGCGATGGATATTACTCCAAGGAAGATTCCGAAAATTTTAACCCAGAACGAATGCACTGGCAAGCTTTAACAGTGAGTAAATCATAGACTGGCGCGGAAAGTCTCCTGATTTAGTCTGTGGTCAGCCTGCAAGGAACGACTTTGTGGATGCACATACGAAGTACTAACAAGTGCACTGGGTGATACTTAATTGGAAAAATACCAAATAAGTAAATAATAACGGAATTATTTGTTTTGTTTCAATTAATTTGCACGAGGGTGTAAATATTTGTAGTGATGTTATGCATTTTCAAATCGACTTAAGTTGAGATAATAAAGTTTATAATTTCGTTTTGCATTTTATTTTGAAATCCATAACTCATTCTATTGCTACGTTTATGCGCTACGAAAGGTTTTCATACAAATTTTGAATTCAAAGCAGCTATTCTGCCAGATTGCAAGGTTAAAGAGCACGGTGTCATATGCTATTTAAGTTATATCTGTGGGAAGAAGAGAAGGATTATTTTGCGAATATTAATGCAACGAATTTTCAGGCATTCAATATTACACTACCTCACGATCACAAATCATGGTAATTTCTTACCGTCTTAAGGATAGCATCACTTCTGTAGCCATAGCAACAATGGTTTTTCATGATCAAGATATTCTAACGGAGCCTCATTTTATCTAGGCAGGCTTGAATTTTTCAATTCGTTTTTCTTGTATGCCGGCCAAATATATAGGGTCTAATCTGTCCTACTATAGTTGCGGGGGGTGGGAGGTATCCTTTCCCAGCTTATTATCACGTAATTAAAGGTAGTGCGCACGAATGGAATTTGAATTCATCTCTCATATTCCGTAAAATCCTGCTGCTATCCATTATTGCAACATGCCTCGTTATTATGACTCTCTCTCTCTCTCTCTCTCTATATATATATATATATATATATATATATATATATATATATATATATATCCTTCTTCAGGACAAAGTTATTAAAACATAATTAAAATTAGACGATATTCAAGTCAAGATGAAAAGACGATAGACATAAGACTAATCTTAATAAATATGTCCTGAAGAAGGTCCACTAGACCGAAACGTCTAACGTCGACATTGAAACAACATTAAAACAGCATACTTGCATATTCGGATTTTGTTTTTTTCATATTTTTTCTTCACAATGTCGGATCTATATCCATATATTTGCTTACACACACACACACACACACATATATATATATATATATATATATATATATATATATATATATATATATCAAAATCAATCTATTTCATAGGCGTAAGCGACATGTCAGGAAAACTAAAGCATATTTGGGAACATCAATAACTTTTGAAGATATATTGCCCGTAGAGATTACCAGTCATCAAAAAAAAAAGTTTAATTGAATAATATTAATCTCGATTACACTTATCCAACGCTGAGTTCCTCAAAAAGAAATCTTTTTTTTTTAAATCTTAATGGCCACTTTTCTTTCTCTGATGATGTTCTTTATTTATTATTTACCTTGTGTTTAGGGAACAAACTAAAAAACGCTGTTCCCCTTCTATATGTCGTGTTCCTTCAAGGCGTGAGCGATAATGGCTCTCCACAACTTAGTACTATTTATTTACATGCAAACTATACTCCTCATCTTGTTGGTATAAAAACGTTTCGACCGTTGCGCTGACCGGCCTTCATCAGATGTATAAAGCGGCCCTAAAGTAAGAATTAGACGAAATATCTCTAGAGAAGAACAATGGAAATAGATCAATCTACTATGTAGATTAATAATGGATTCAGTTCGAAATTCCCTTTAGGCTGCGCTGATCCACATATACCTGATGACGGCCGGAGAAAACAACGACCGACAATTTGGGATAACAACAACAAAAAAAAGAACAATAGATCACATGTAAATAATGTTACACTTCATCACAGAAATTCAGAAAAATCTCTTATCCTTTTTGAGTTTGTGTGATTTTTTTTTTTTTACTTTTTTATTTGCAGGTAGTTTACAACCAGAGAAATATTTTTCGATTTTAAGGTTTCTTTGGAGGTAGTACTGATATTAAGGATACAAGTACCACTAACTGACGTATAGCTGGGGGAGAAGTAGTAGCTTCTTACTATTCCCTATTGCTTTTGAACGTAAGTAAATATAACGAATACGACTGGAATTGGAAAATTGAAACCCAATGTAGTATCCATTATACCAACAGCAAATCCAGTGTTACAGATGTTTGGCATTCAACTAGGTCACCCATCTATGTACTAACCAAATTTCGCGTTGCTTAATTTCGGTGATCGTAGAGGAACCGGTGCTTCAAAATTATATGGTCGTAAGCTCCTCTCCTTAAGATATTTTAGAACGGTCTGACTTTTTCGCCAACGTTACCTGACTGAGTTCTACCATTTATTTACGTTAGGTTTGTTGCTCGGCTATTCCATTGTGCCTCTCGCCTTCAATATGCACTGTGAGTGTCAAATTCCTCAAGCCTTCTGTCCTCTATTATTTCCTTAGATATGAAAGTAATCGTTATAATACATGTAATAGGATGCTCCCTATTTTTGTATCCATATATTTGTATATATTTGTGTCTCTCCTCATTTCGTTGGATTTATATTGCGCGTTTATCCAGTGTCCTGGGTAAGACGATAAAATATTTCCAGTAGCAAGGCGTTTGAGGGGTGTGGAAACACCTTTTAATAGCTAGTGCTCCCAGGTCAACGTTGACCCGGGGTGGTAGCACCTGTTAGTATCCCAGCTATGGGCAAATAGTTAACCACAAAACTAGGATCAAAACACAAAGTGTAAAAATATGTATTAATCTCAGCAATAAATTTTTGTAGAAATATTACCAGCAATTATTTCTTTTTAGAAAAATTATTACCAGCAATACATTTCTTGGGGAAAAAAATATTCCCAGCAATAATCTTGTTGGCATTAAATAACCCATTCAGGTTGGTATGCTGTAAAAGAAACAAAAATCGTTCAGCCCTTTACTGACTCGCCTTCAGCTACACCGCTCACAACTAATTTTCTACCATGTCTCCCTACAAATCTATTTACTTGTCTCGAATATTGTTTCACCACAACTGTATCTATATCTATCCATTTTTATATGTAAAAGCAAATCTCTCTACTAATAAAGGCTACTTGTCTCATGTTGCCCAGTTTGCTTGCACTTCTATAGTAAATCATTTAAACAACAAGGTTGTTGCTCTCCTAAATCGTTGCTCTCCTAGATCGTTGCTCTCCTAGGTTGTTGCTCTCCTAGGTTGTTGCTCTCCTAGATCGTTGCTCTCCTAGGCTGTTGCTCTCCTAGGCTGTTGCTCTCCTAGATCGTTGCTTTCCTAGATCGTTGCTCTCCTAGATCGTTGTTCTCCTAGATCGTTGGCGTTGGCGTGTGACGCGTCCTGTCCAGATATCGTTAGCAAGATGCAAAAAAAGGTTCGGAAAAAACGAAATAAATTAAAATCATACGTTTATTTATAACTTATGCTAATTTTATTTTTATTTTATTTTATTTATTTATTTATTTATTTTTGTAAAAAATATGTGTCGATTTGTATGAATGACTTTTTTCATCTAGATTTAAAAATAGAATTTATTTATTTCTTCTCATGCCACCACACCTACTAGGCTACCAAACTGACCCCTGTAAATAAAAATAGCGTTTTCTCTTTCAGATTTGTTTTGAATTCAGCGTTGTTATTTTTTCTAGTTGCCCCACCATAGGTAAAAAGACGTTTCTGCTCTATTATTTACGACTGTTTGAAATCATGTTTACATATATCCCCTCTGTCTTACTCGATAACTTTCTATTGAATCTGTTGTACGTCTCTCCACTAACTTCGTTATATAAGTCTCTAATTTTTTTGCAGGTCTTTCCCTAAATTGATTTGTATATTTCACTTCATTTTAGTAAATGTCTTTGTCCTAAATCTATTACTCGTATCTCCACTAATTTCATTAAATATGCCTCTAATTCCTTTGCAGGAATGTTGCGTTGCAGCTTAGACCAGACACCAGGTTCATTGACAGAGTGATTTTTCTTTGTCTTTTTTCTTGTAGCTTGAATATTATCCTTCGGCCTGATCGTTACCCACGAGTGAAGTGCAAAGCTATTTCCTAGCAGTAAGCCACATTTTATTTTTAGACAGTACTTCAATACCATAAACGGGCAAAGGGGGTTTAGGCATAAATGAAGTGTGGTGTTGGGCAGTCACCGGCCGTTGTCCAGGATTCTGCGAGATTCGCATCGTTCCTTCTCGTTTTACCTTTTTGCATTATGGTCAGATTTATAGAAAACAATCTTCTTTGTCCTGTCATCTTCGTCCGAAAAACAATTAATCTTCATTGCATTATCCCTCTCAGTCTGTGCTTCTTGTACTTTGAAGTTAACTTCAAACATTGATAGCCGATAAAACGAAAGAAAGCCTTATGTAACGAGTTTTCTTAAATTTAAGTCATATTGCTACATCTCTCCCCAAATTTATTTGTATTTTCCCCTGTGTTTTAACTAGAGATCTCTCTACTAAATCTGTAACATGCCTCTCCACTAATTTCCTTACATATGCCTTTAATTTCTTTGCATGTATCTTCCCTAATTTATTTGTATTTTCCTTTCTCTTTTACTAGTTATCTATCTACTAAATCTGTTATAATCCGGGTTTTACATCCATAAAACATTTTCTTCTGTGCCGTGTCTATTCAAGACGATAGCGACCATTGATATACACAACTTCCCTCCTTTGTAGGTCTTACCAAATATTGTCTTTTTGTTATCCCTACAAATACGTTTTGCTAAACATTAACGCAAGAACTTTTCGCGGTATGGACATTGTCTTTTGATCTTCATCCCAAAAAACATAAAATAAAATAAAAAAATGAAACAACAAAAAAAATAATCTTACTTCCGCAGTCTGTGTCTCTTGTACTTTGAAGTTGACTCTAATTACTGATAGCCGTCGGGCGAATGTAACGTTTCTGTATCAAGTTGTTTTAAATTTAACTCACTGCTACATGCTCTCCCACCTTTTAATGAAAATACAGAGTTAAATATTTTTCGTTCTCCTCTCTGTCCTCGCTAGCTATAGTAATATTTTGGGCTTCAAACACATATAAAATAATCAACAAACAAATAAACATATAAAATTTCAACAATAATAATAAAAAAGTATATTACTTCTAATAAGTTCCCCTTGAGAATGAAACAAAAGTTAAAATAAAGTTATTTTAACTTTTGTTTCCTTATCATATCACCATTTGGTGATATGATAAAGATTTTTTTTTTGTTAGCAGAAAATTGAGGAATGATCTCATCTTATATGGAGCAGAGCAATTCCACCGTGTGCTGTTATCCACATTTATTTTTTCTGGTCGATACCAATACTTCGTATTAGTTTCTCACCGTCCGTTTAATTTCATTGAAGTCCCTCTCGACTTCCTTCATAGACCCATTGCAAAATAAATAAATAAACTAAGCCCGTTGTTTCGGTAAACCAATTTTCTCGTCAGAGATCTGATTATTTTTTCACACTTCTCTTCCTTTCATAAACATTAAAAAAAATTTCATCTACGGATCTCCTCGACTACGAGCTCTCTTGCTTAAACTTGTGGGTTTTAGAGACACATGGTCGAGAGATTTACAAAAACACACTTAGCTACTGTAATAACAAAGTACACAGGTATAGGATTTAAGAAAGCTTTATTCAATTTAGAATACAAGGTTCGCGTATAGTGCCCTTTTATAATCCCAGTAAACAGAAAAAACTCTTTCAAAGAAGAGAGTAACAGAACAAGGGGAGACCACTCTTGATTATTTATAACGGCTACAGTAAAATTTTCACATATACATATATTTCTGTATTTTTTTAATTTAAAAAAAAAAATTCGGATCCAAATAATTATTTCGATATATTTTTTTTATTTGAATTTAATTCTTCTGTATTACTACTCTCTCCAACAGAGACACTATTCTTCGGGTTTTCACGCATTTTCAGAAACCTATCGATTATCTCGGGCGGTGCATCTCTCATTCTTGAGTCACTATCATTCATGGGTGCTGCTAAGGCAACCTTTCGCATCGGTCTCTTTCTCCCGTCTGGAATGTTCCCTTCATCGACCTTTGAACTGCGAAGATCGACAGCGTGTCACTTTGTAGTCACACCCGCAACCTGATCCTTAATTCAATACGTGAACGGTCCTGTTCTTTCTATTACTGTATAGTATGGCTTCCACGTTTTATCTAATTTATATCCTCCCCAATGGTTCTTAAAGTATATTGGCTCTCCTAATTCAAAGCTGATTTGTTTAATCCTATTTTCCGCATATTCTTGTTGCTTTTCATTTGCTTTACATACGATCGCTTTACTTCTAAGGAAAAATTTACGTTGTTTATGGAAAGCTATTTGATGGTGTTCCACTCCATAGTAAGTTCGTCTACGTTGTAAAATATTATCTACAATTAACACTACATCTCTATTATATATTTGTTTAAAAGGAGAAATCTTTCTTGTCTCCTTTTCATTGTCTCTGATCACTGCAAGAGTCTGTTTCAAGTGTACATCCCAGGATCCTTCATTATTGGCTACTCTCTTGCTAATATGTCGTGCATCGCTCGATGAAGACTCTCCACTCTACCGTTATTTTGAGGATCGTAAAACGAGATAGTAACGTGATCGATCCTTAGCTTTTCCAGCGTTTCTTTCATAATATGATTTACGTTTTCAGTGCCGTTATCTGAAACTAACTGCAATGGAGCAACGAAACGAGGAAAAATGTTATATATAAGTGGGAGATGACTTCACCATTTTTATTAGGAACGGCAATTGCCTCGGGCCATTCGCTATATAAATCGATAAATCTATGTATTGATGGCCTTGTAATGAGCAAGGGTGAGGTCCTGATACATCAACTGCAGTTTTAGGAAAGTTGTTTGAAGGCAGGTCAGTATCCTGAATTTTAGGATTTACTTTTTAGCGATTTCTAGATTGACATGGGGCAAACGTACTAATGTGATTGGCGATATCCATATACGTACCAGGCCAAAAGTATTTGGACATTATAGCTCTCCCACGGTTTTCTAATGCTTCGTGTCCATTTTAATCATGATACTGTCGTATAATCGTCATACGAAGATGATTTGGGACATACAATCGTACGGTAGATTCGTCGTCGGGATTTGTTAAATAGTAAAGTATATCCACTAGTATGCCATACTTATTCCCTATCTTAACACTCACATTAACTACTTCAATGTCGTGTTCCTTAATGTCCTTATCTACATCTTGCTCTAAACTAATATTTTCACGCTGTATTTGTGGTTTCACTTCATTTGTAACTGTTTTTTTAACTCCTAGGCTATACATTGCGAAAACTTAGGGTTCGAACTCGTTGGAGTTAATTGATTCTGATTCTACTTCATCCGGTTCGATCAACTATGTCCAATGGCTTAAAATCCTTATCAACTGGTGGGTTGGGTGATCTGCACACATTATTTTTACCTGCTAAATACCCAAGCCTATAATCATATCCCTTGATACGAAGGGTACATAGTTGAATCTTTTTTTTATTTTGTATTGGCGACTTTAAAATGTACTGAAGTGGCAAGTGGTTCGTAAACATTATACATTTCGTATTATGAAAGTCGTGGTCCAGCTTTTACAATGCACAAACAGTAGCAAACCCTCACTTTTCTGATAGTCGAACAGAAGGTATGCGTATCGCTTAATCGATGAATTCGAATATAAAGGGGCTTCCCAGATCCTTCGTCAAACTGAGTCTGTGTCAAGCAGGTACCAGTAGCAGAATTTGAAACGTCTGTACAGAGGTTATATGACTAATTCAAATCCTGGTAAGCGAGCATCGACACTGAGCTAACTTTATTTTTTAAAAGATCAAGGTCTCACTGAAAACTATCCGATCATTTGAACCTAGAATTATTTCTTGTCAACTGAAGATTCTGCCAGTTCCGAAAAATTCCTAACAAATCGTCTGTAATGTGAATGCATTCCAATAAAACCACGGACCAGTTTAATTGTGCTGCCTATAGGTAATGCTTTATTGACGTCACTTTATCCTTATCAGGCTTAATGTCGTCATTATTTAAGGTAAAAGCTAAGTAATATATCTCTTTCATAATAAAATTCACATTTCTCTAGCTTGAGCTGATATCTACGTATCGGGTTAAATAGATTTTATACATGCCTTAAATTATCTTCTTTTTTGTCGGGGAGAAAATTAAAATATCGTACATATCCAAAGCTGCATCCTTTCCCATCACATCTAAAGCAGTCAGTTTTATGTCGCATGCGTGATATACGATTAGATGATCATGTATCTTTCGATACATGACTGGTCCGGCAGATTTTTTTCCCGTAGTAGTTTGTTGTTTCTTTCTGCGGTAGACCAGTTACCATCCAAGGCTATAGAACCTGGTCTGTCCTGTTATTTACCAATAACTGGAGAGGGGTAGAATAAGAGGAGGCATACCTTTCCCAACGGTATTAGCACGTAAGTGAATGTAATGGTTTCGACTGGAATTCGAACTCGGCTCTCCGATTCCTCACTCCGAGCCAACCTGCTTCCATCTAAATCAACAGAAACTAATTCCTGGAAAATAATAGGCCCATTTTTTAATCCAAAATCTAGCAGTTAAACTGAAAAAGTCCCCTATTAGAGCATAACGCGCTTATCACATCCATCTCTCTCCACTTGCCAATAACTCGATTTCAAATCTAATTTACATATCGGGACAACTGTTAAGTGAATATACTTTAATGTTTAAAAAAAGATTACTCAGTATTGTTTCGGTACTAAGCAAAAATAGGTATATTGTGAAAAGATGAATTTTCCATATTATCCGTATTTTCTACGTATTTAAGCTTATTTTTTTTTTAACTTATATAAAAAATCGGCAAACCTCCTGTCTGTTCTGTCAACTTCTTACAGACGGATCGAATATAATTACCCTGAAACCTTTTTTTGTCTCTGCAAGTGCTCTTTACGAGCACATATCCAACTATTGAACGGTACTTGTTCCGAAACTATTCTTCTGGGTGGAACGTTTTTTCTATTACTCCCTCCCTCCCCTTCAGCTTCTTCTAAGATTGCCGGTCTCGATCCTGTCTAATTATTTGAGTGTATACCTGCACGCTGCGAACCTCTCTTAAGTATACTCAGTAACTGTTTTTCCATTTCCGGGCCCCTATTAGGTTCAACCACAGAGGTCTTTTTAAATTGGGAGACTACATTAAACTTGTATTTTCTACACTCCCTCACCCTGTAATTGTTTGATGGTCGATAATCGCTGTAACGCTTCCGTAGGATCTACGGTTTCCGCGTATCTTCGGTCCAACAGCGCCGTGAAGTTGCTCCATGTTGCCCCTGGGAATACTTCAAGGAAAATTTCCATCAAGTCCGATGCCACGAGGATCTTTTTCCCTCCAGTATTTCGGCAGCCAAAATATATTTTTCTTAATCTCTCCTGTACGGTGGATACTTTTACTTCTGCCCATCGAACCATGTGATATTCGAAAGAGATGGCAAGTAATGGATAATTTCGGAGGCCCGCACGTAACATTCTAATCTAATTCGTTATATGAGAGAGTGTATTTATGCAGTATAAAAGTAGAAAGAACCCCCCGCCAAAAAAAAAAAAAAAAAAGCAAATCGATATTTACTGGGAACTCTTTTTTTTCTCGGTCACTTTCTCTGGGATTTTGGTGTATTCCACGGTCACTTTCTCACAGCTGGTTAGACGAATCAAAGACTGACGTTGGCCAGGACGCCAATATTTCAGCCTTGTTACGTTGCAGCTCAGTGCAAACAACAGGTTTTTTCAGAGGGTGCAGTCTCCTTCAGACAAACGCTCCTGGCTTGAAAATTATGCTTCCGCCTGATCTTTACCCACAAGTGAAGAACAAAACAGTTTTCTAGCAGTAAACAAAATGATATTCTTATACAGTATTTTACTACTATAAGCGAACGAAGGCGAGTTTTGGCGTAAGTGAGACGAGGAGATGCGCAGTCAGCTACCGTCGTCCGTGTTTCTGCGTGGTCGGCGTCTGTCTTTCTGTTATAACTTTTCACGATATGGTCGGATTTGTAAACAATAGTCTTTGTCCTGTCATCTTCGTCCAAAAATCAATTAATCTTACTTCCGTTGTTTCCTCTCGGTTTGCGCCTCTTGTAATTTCAAGTTGGCTCTAATTACCGATAGCCGTCAAACGAAAGTAAGCGTTTTCTTAAATTTAACTCATATTGCTACATCTCTCCGCAAATTTATTTGTATTTTCCCCTTTGTTTTACTGGATGTCTCTCTACTAAATCTGTAACATGCCTCTCCACTAATTTCCTTAAATACGCCTTTAATTTCTTTTCATGTTTCTTCCGTAAATTATTTGTGTTTTTGTATCTATTTTACTAGATATCTGTATACTATATCTGTTACAAGTATATCCAATAATTTCATTAAATATGCTTCTAATTCCTTTGCAGGACTGTTGCGTTTCAGCTTAGACCAGACACCAGGTTCTTTGACAGGGTGCTTTTACTTTGTCTTTTTTCTTGTAGCTTGAATATTATCCTTCGGCCTGATCGTTACCCATGAATGAAGAGCAAACCTATTTTCTATTAGTAAACCACATTTTATTTTTAGACAGTACTTTAATATTATAAACGCGTAAAGAGAATTTAGGCATAAATGAATTGGGGTGGTGTGCAGTCAGCGGCCGTCGGCCTTGTTTCTGCATGTCTCACGTCGTTCCTTCTCGTTTTACCTTTTTGTATTAGGGTCAGATTTATAGACAACAATCTTCTTTGTTCTGTCATCTTCGTCCGAAAAACAATTAATCTTTATTCCATTATCCCTCTCAGTCTGTGCTTCTTGTACTTTGAAATTAACTTCAAACATTGACAGCCGTCAAACCAAAGTAAGCGTTCTGTAACGAGTTTTCTTAAATTTAAGTCATATTGCTACATCTCTCCCCAAATTTATTTGTATTTTCCCCTGTGTTTTAACTAGAGATCTCTCTACTAAATCTGTAACATGCCTCTCCACTAATTTCCTTACGTATGCCTTTAATTTCTTTGCATGTATCTTCCCTAATTTATTTGTATTTTCTTTTCTCTTTTACTAGTTATCTATCTACTAAGTCTGTTATAATCTGGGTTTTACATCCATAAAACATTTTCTTCTATGTCGTGTCTATTCAAGACGATAGCGATCATGGATCTACACAACTTCACTCCTTTGTAGGTCTTACCAAATATTGTCTTTTTGTTATCCCTACAAATACGTTTTGCTAAACATTAACGCAAGAACTTTTCGCGGTATGGACATTGTTTTTTGATCTTCATCCAAAAAAAAATAAAATAAAATAAAATAAAATAAAAAAATAAACATTGATAGCCGTCAAACGAAAGTAAGCATTCTGTAACGAGTTTTCGTAAATTTAAGTCATATTGCTACTTCTCTCCCCAAATTTATTTGTATTTTCCCCTTTATTTCACTGGAGGTGCCTCGACTAAATCTTTAACATGCCTTTCAACTAATTTTCTTTACATATACCTTTAATTTCTTTGCACGTATCTTCCCTAATATATTTGTGTTTTTGTATATATTTTACTAGATGTCTGTATACTACTTCTGTTATAAGTCTCTCCACTAATTTCTTTATGTATCTCTTGTAGTGGACAGTAGGTTTTTTTTCTTTTTTTATGCGTTGTGACATGAACACGTGTCGTCTCCTGAAATAAAGTCCACTATAAACAGAGCGGACTCAAGATGAGTCCACCTAAAATAAATGTGAAAGGAAACAAGCAAGAACTGATATTTACAACAGGTATATGTATTATACAACAAAAATGGTTTACAAAAGAAAAAAAAATCTTTAACGTTTTTGTGTGTGTGAAAGGACGTAAAGAATTCGTGTTTGGCAATATACTCGTACATATGCCCGTGTATGTGTGCGTGTGTGTATAATGTACATGGCGTCTTCCCACAAGTGGGAAACGTATCTCCACGAGAGATCACATTTTTCATGTGTCTCCACTGAAAAGTGTAAAAAGAGTGAACGATGTACTCTCAATTATTTATAGTTTAGGGATACCTTCCCCGAGGAACAATTTAAACAGTTAGGAAATTAAGGAAGAATTAACTCCGACACTCTGTTCAATTTTGGTTGGAAACTTTTCCTTCATTCTCGACTTAATTTTAACTTTCATAACTGTCCTAGTTTTCTCTTCAATTTTTCATGTCGATCTAGTAATTTTTTTGTCGAGTTCCTATTGTTTTTTAGTTGCAGTTCTTTTATTATATATGTTCTGATTTATTTTGTATGTCTCTTGTTCCAGTCTTTCTTTTATACGTCCTAAAATTTGCCCAAGAGAATAGACATGTGCCAATAACGCATTGCGTGAGTTCGACCCCCACTCTCCGGCTCGTTTTTTAAAAATGTTGTTTATGTCTAACATGACCTCTCTTTTTATATAAAAGAAACTAGCGATTAAATGTTCGTAACAATTTACAGTGCATTATTAACGATGTATTTTAAACTCTTAGATGTTTGATGATCATAGAAATTATCTGTCTGGGTGGCAAACTTTAAAAGCAATGTATTTAACTGTTGGCAAATCAGTTCTTCAGAAGTGTCCGGAAAACTGACAAATAAAATTCACGTACATAAGCTAATTAAATGGGATAAATAACATTTAGCGTATGAATTATACTTACATTCGTACTTATATGTCTTCTTTTATCTTACACGTTCATATAACTTTTTCGTCTGTGTCGTGTCCATTCAGAATGTTGGTGACAATGGATTTACACAACTCCCTTTCCTTTATATCTGTCATCGAATTTTGACATTTTTGTTATCCCTACAAATACATTCTATTGAATATTAACACAAGCACGTTATGTAGGTTTTTCTCTGCTTTCATCTGTCCCTCGTCACTTCAATATGTCATATGGTGTTAAATTTTTCAAGCCCCTTTTCCTCATTACGTACCCTATAAATTCCTATTGCCTCCTTTGGATTCTAAGTATGCTTTGTGATTGCTCCCAGTTTCAAACCTTGGTGATTATAGCAACAAGTAGAAACTTATGAATCATTATTTGCCTCATTTTCACTATTTACATTATTCGGACTATTGTCCTCATATTTGTTGCCATATTTCGGCCGTTGTACGCTCCTGCTTCTTCAGGTGGTTGGAATGTCGAAATGAACCCTTTATTTCGCTCAGTGTGGTAGACTCTTCTAGTTCTACGTGCAATGTCTAATGGATGTCTGTTATCAGTTATCTCCTGTTAATTCCCCTCTCCAAGTTCTCCACCGCCTTAACTCTATGGTTAAGGTACGTAGATGACACCTTCATACTCTGACCACACCAGGAAGATGTTCAGGTTCTACTAGACCATGTGAACACAATAAGACCTTCAATACAGTTCACGATGGAGAAAGAAAGTAACAACATATTCCCATTCCAGGATGTTCTAATATCTCAAACAGATATCAAGTTATCCGTATACTGTGAACCGGCATTCACCGGAGAGTACCTCCCACCATCCATATAGCGTAAGAAAGGGATCGTCCGCTGCTTAAAACACCGAGTCATAAGTGGCGACGCAGAGACATTAGATAAAGAATTGGTCTGTATAAGTAGTACCCTACAACGTAACAACTACCCTGGTTACATGGAAGTAGCCCCCAAAGCTGGGATAGGTACGTACAAGACGAGGCAGCAACAGTGCCTGCATAATGTGAAGGGGTTAATAGTGAAAATACAAAGGATCCGTGGTCCATAAAACATCAGGACAACCTTCAAAATGTGGACGAAAATAAGAATAAGACTCCCCTATAGAGGAGAACATAACTAAAGACTGTGTGTACGCTATCCCGTGCAGCTTTAAAAATAAATATAAACGGGAGACAGCCCCCCCCATAAGGTAAGGCTTCAAGAACTCAAGAAAGCTGTAACACGATGGGTTTGAAAAAATTAGGCGTGGCTAACTACATATCGAAAGAAAAGGGAGATCACGGCCCCACTCTGTGGAATCAGGTTGAGATCATAGACAAAGAACAGCACTGGAATATTCGAAAACTTAAGGAATCAGCACATATGCTAGGTCACAAAAATCTTCTGAGCCGACCAAGCATAGAAATACAATATGGGAACCAGTAATAAGGTGTGTCAGAGAAATATTAACAAGAAAAATTGCAATATGAGCTCTGGTAAAAACATGTATGATAACAGCAAAAATTGCAATATAAGAACTGTTAACAAACGGTTGCTGAAGATATTATGCTTATAATAATCAGACATTCATACACAGATGTCCCCAAGGACACATGGCACAGTGGATAAGGACGTTACAGGACAGGACCCAACGAGTGTGAGTTCAATACCTGGGTAAGGCGGTGGAGAACTTGGAGCGGGGAATTAACAGGAGATAACTGATAACTGAAATCCATTAGACATGGTACATGGAACTAGCACAGTCTACCCTAGTGAGCGAAATAAAGGGTTTAGTTCGAGATTCCAACCACCTTACGTGGTAATAAATATGGCGTCAAAGATGAGGACAATGGTCCGAATAATGTAAATAGTGTACATAATACCTTATCTCAGAAATATAGACAGGTATTGATTCATTTTGCGTTAATACTGAAAAACGTTTATTTCAGTGCGATGGATGGTTAAAAGCAAGAGTGGATGAGCTTATTTTAATACCACACATCTAAGCATCTTTCTGTAGAACTATATTTCCACCGCTTCAGATCTCTTCCTCATCTGTGACAAGATTGTTCAGCATTACTACAATATAGGATGACATAACAGATCAGTTCTCTTTTCTTTGTTTTTCTTTGTTTTCCTAGTTCTTAATACTCTTTTTTAGCTACTCGGAGTCAACTTTCGCAAAATATTTCGGATTAGAATGTCGCATCTTTCGTCCTCTGTTAAAACATTCCCCAAATATTCTTACGTATAATATTTGTAGTTTATATCTTGTGATCTTCCTTTTACTGAAAACCATATATTCTGTTTCCTTACAATTGGTAGTTAGTCCTTTCTTCTCCCTTTCCTTTACTACTTTCTGGAAGTGTGGTTATATTATACTTTCTGTATATGCATATCTTATGTTCTTAATATTGTTGCCATCAATAATTCATCTTTGTCTTATGCCCCATTCTGTTTTTGTTGGTTCAGGGCGAACTCAATACCGCCGACACGACACCATTGAAATACACACATACAATCTATGAAACGTTTTCGGCGAATTTTTCAAAACAGAGATGAGTAATTTATTAAGACCAAACCAAACACCAAAGTTTTTAAAACCGCATAGAAATAATTTTTTAAGGATAATTTATTTATGTATGACTTTATTTTCCATGTAAAAATTTATTGACTAAAATTTTCCATTTCCAGTATGGTGAAAAATTTGATAATTAAACCCAAATAGGCTGTTGTAACTAATAAATAGCTAAGAAAAACAGCGAAACTTTCAAAATCTCTACGACTCAAAACCTATGTAAGAGACGTGCGTACTATGACAGCCAACCAGTGTTGGCTGGTAGTGAGTGGCGGTGTTGAGTCGGCACTGTTGATTTGGCTGTGATGAAATGTCCTCCCCCTTATTTTGGTGTATTTACTGAATTGATAATCTATTCTCATGCTGCTGGTTTGATTTCAACATAATTTCTGGATTTTTCTAATATTCTCAGATAATCAAGCCTATATACCAGTTCAAACAGGTTTTTTTTTAATTTTTTTTTTGCCAATTACTTTATCATATAATTTTGGAATAATCTATAAAACAGGAATACGTCGTTTGCATTTCAGATTTCTTTTTTAATGTTTGATATGTATCAAGATAATCCAAAAATGGGCCAATAGAGTTATGAAGGTATCACATGTAGCGCAGCCATAGCAGCAATTGGTGTTGCTAGAACACCATACATTGAATATCTCCAACCTTCTTAAGCCTAGTTTGAATTAATTTCTCCCTCTCTTATCATAGCTTCTACCCCAAAAATGCAGTTCAGTTTATGTAGATTTTTTAAACTTTAGCCAAGGGTAGACTATTTATAAAATACACTTATGTGAACTGGGCAAAATAGATCCCCCCATCAGTTTATGTTTTGTTGTTCGAATCCCCTTTTGGCCTTTTACCTTTCTTGCTTGTAACTGTTGTGCTATCTATTTGCAAAATATGTTTAATGAGTTCACACGCAGTTTTCTCTATTCATCTTTTGCCTTTGATATTTTTGTGAGTGTTAACATCTCGAGGCACTTTTTATTCATTACGCGCCAGACAAATGTAATCCCTTTGAGGCTGAAATATAAGTTTAAATGTAGATTCTATTTATTTAAAAGTTTCTAGTTCCTCACAAGTTCTTAGCATTCGCCAGTAGAGCCACACCCACTCTTCAAGGCTCTTCATTATCTGCTTGAAGATTGACAATTTTTTACAGCAATGTAGGATATCAAATTTGATACAGCAGTTCAATATTCTTTGTTTCTAACTAAATTTTCCTATCTGTTAATAATTAGTATATTTTCAGAAAAAAAGAACATATTTCGTTTTTGCATTAACCCGTTAGTTCTGCGTATAGCGATAAATTATATCCGGCAACAAGGCGTCTGATCGGGTAATTTGAGTTTTTAAGCATGTGAAACCACCTCATAATTGCCGTTGTTTGCAGGTTCACCCTGAACTGAGGCCATAGCAACTGTTAGGGACCCAGCTATGGGCAAAGTAGGAAAACAAAAACAAAAAACAGTGAAAGCTTGAAAGAAAATTTTATAGAATGATCAACTATACATTTTATCTGTAAAAGTATGCATACAATAACGTTTAAAATATATTTAGTTGAAGCAAGAAAATTGTGTTCAAATGTTTAGATTTCAGCATTAAATAGACACTAGAGTTGGATATGCCACTAAAAAAAATTAAGCAACCTGATAAAAATAGTTGTGTAGACCTGGCGAAGCATATACTGTTAAGGAAACGAAAGAATAGACTGAATGATACCGACTGCAGTCAATGTTAGAAAAAAAAGTAGGATCAGACGAAAAAATGGACTATCGCTGTCATATCATGCCCGGAGATACACAATCTTCACCTTCCTTTCTTATCCTTTATAGAGTTCCAAACTAGTTACGAGGTCTTAAATGACGGATAGAGGTTGATATCCTGCCAATTAAACAACCAACAAGAAAGAAGTCTTTCATGACAATAATCCATATCATATCCGACAATTTCTTGAAGAAATCAAACTGTATTCCAAAAGATAACTGCAACAAAACGAAAAAATATAACACACCTACTACCATCTCTAGTAATAATGTCCCCACACACATGCATATGCACAAAATCTGAGTATCATCTACCATGTATTCAATTGTGAAAACAGAATAACATATATTTTTATTACTTCAAATCTCCCCACAAAATTAAATTTCGTTATTAAACGATCCATAACCAGTTATATATCGTTTAACAAACATAAAATACAATGGCACGTCGGATTTCTGTGTTAAATCTTGCGTGGTTTAAACAGCTGGTTAAATAGCCGTTCGTGTTTGGTGTCCGCAATACATCGCTCACATGTTGAGTAGCGTTTTTAATTTCTAAATGTACATGACTGGATCATAAAATGAATACTGAATTAACTATAATAATATTCACTACAATATGAAAAGCGTCCCCGACATTACCTGCTAGTAAATTTCCAGCACGTATTATCTCTCCTCGTATATGGTAGTGAATGCTGAACAATTTCATCACAGATAAAAAAACAAACAAAGTTGAAGCCATCAAAAGGTAGTTCTTCAAAAGAATGCCAAGAATAACGTGGACTGATATTTTAGTAACATTATGGTTTTGGAGGAGAGGGAAATAAAAACGCTAATGATATTTATCATCAGAAATAGACATTTCAAAATTCTAGGCCACATAATGAGGAAAGAAGGCTTGGAAAATTGAAACTCACAGGACATATTGAAGATAATAAGGAAAAATACATCTAAAAATCATGTTTAAATGATTAACAGAACATGGATTCAGAGAGACAAAAAAGAGACGAAATTTACTAAAAGCTGCAAATGCTAAGAAATCGGGATAAGACAACGATCGGGAAACAGGACATAGAAGAAGAAGGTTTCACACAAATTCTTAAGGCAAGCAGCTTGGAAAAAAAACCCAGAGGGCCTAAACGACGGATGTCCCCTTTTAAAAGATTTGTTTAAACTATAAATCGATGTGATCATGAAAGAAGTAGAAGTCCTATCCAGTAATTATAATCAGTGGACACAATCTTACCAAAATATAATTCGCATATGACAACGTGTTCATGAAAAATACAGGAAGAAATCTGCAGGATCTTAGACAATTTTGTAAATGAAATCGGGAAGAATGGTTTGACAGCAGACAGTATCTACGGTTGCCAGAAGGGATAAATCAATCTAAGTTGTCACCTTCACATTAGAGATACCAAGATTTAAATATCAGAAATTGTTTTAAGAGTTGAAGGAAAATGCGACACTGCAATGCAAATACGCATTGTAATAGAGAACAACGCCTTACAAATTTGAGAAAATATCAAGAACTGAGAATTTTTCTTTGGGAAACGGAACATAAATCCTCTAAAATGGCAATGAATGTTGGACAACAGATGGAGGGGAAATTAGAGAATAGTATATCTTAACATGTGTGCAATAAGTGAATATTCAAGCCGGAAATAAAAAGGACGGTTTTGTACATAATCAGAAAGACAGTTAGATGTTCAGGGACGCAACAAGAAGAAAGAGGGCATAGATAACTCGGTATCGACAGGATATTTTGAAGGTAAATAGGGCAAAATGCGCATGTCCTTCATCATATTCGTTTGGAAATGGATGGGAGAACAAAGAGTGGTACTCATTTAAAAAAAAAACCCAAAAAACCTTGTTATGATTGACTTGATTGAATGATTCGCTTATTACGTCTTATCAACCCTTTGATGGTTATTTAAAAACAGAAGACATTTTTAGATGGTAAGATATTTTCTTTTAGATTTAATAATAGTTTAGTTATACAAGTCTTACTAAATAACACATAGCTGTGGCAAGAAGTGGTAGACTCATAACTTTCCACAAGTTACTTGAGTTTAAGTGAATGTAATGATCCCAAAAGGAACTGGAACTCGGCTCACTTACAATTTCGAGCCATTATCCATTACACCACCCGCACATCTATGCTCGCAGTACCTGGTATTCTTAAGTGGTCACCTATTTAGGTACTGACTACGCTCGAAGGTTACTTAATTTCGTAGAAGGAGAAGAAAGAGTAGTAGGAGGAGGAAGATGAAGAGGAGGGGAAGAATGTTGAAAAGAAGAAAAAGAAGGATGACAAAAAGTAGAAAATTAGAAGGATGAGAAGAAGAACAACAACAGCAAAGTGAAGAAGAAGGAGAAGAAGAAGAAGAAGAAGAAAATACAGGCGTAAATGCTCGCCTCATCTGCTAAGTTTTACATACCCTCATGAATAATGGTTCACAAACTGCAAATCTTAACCTCATTGGACACGTAAAAGACAGTAGCGTTTGGTGAGTTTATCTCGTTATTCAACATCAAGTTAACGCGGGTAATTCTTAATTTACATCCTCTCGAATCTATGTAACAATTTCGACATGTTGCCTACTTAACTTTTGCCAATATTTATCATACTATTTGCAGTATAGTCCGTTGCTTAACTTCGTCAAGCAAGCAGAATTGTGTTTTCTCTATGCATTGTGACGGCAAGGGAATTTCAGTCAAGAGTTTAGCTTGACTTTCAGACCCATTCTTGATAAATATAGATGAATTGACGAATACTGTTCTTCAGCCCTAGAATGCTGTCCGGGGCCAAGGTCACATTGCTCACTGTCAGCAGCCGAAATTAGCAGGTCAGATGCCATGGTTATTCACTGTATCGAATCAGACGTCGTTATTCGAAATCTATTAGTCAATATACCCAACCATTTCCATTCCACCTACATCACAATTGCCTCGCAGTTGACTCGGAACCACTTATTTCAGTTCTTCAATCCCCTCCAGTTTCTCTCTCTATCTCTATTTACTTATCTCTCAATCTCTCATTCCGTGGTAGCAGAAATTTGAAATGTCGCAATCAATTTAAATAATATCTAACTAAATCTGTTGAAGTCATCAAAATTAATTGATTTCAACAAAGTTCAAATTCTCAATATATTATTTCTAGATATAATTCGCACTTTTTAATTATTGGGCGTAATTTTCACAATGACCCCGTATATCTGAGAATAAGAGACCTCAGAAAAAGTATATATATATATATATATTCATATTGTTTTTCTACTTTTTAAAACTATTAAATTATACTTACTATCAGGAAGAGAGAGTCGAACATTTTAGGGCGAATAAGTGCAGACTGTAGGCAAGAGGGACAGAGGAAAAAAACACATAATCTACTTAGTCAGCTTTAGTAAATGGATGACGGAACAATGTTTTAGAGAAATAGCAAAGAGAAAATGAAGAACTAAGGGGATGACGATGTGTTTAATATTGTGTTGATTTTAAAAGAAAATTTTGTATTTCCATAGTCTGATAGTTTCGAATCTATCTATTTATCTATCTCTCCATATATATATATATATATATATATATATATATATATATATATATATATATATATATATATATATATATATATATATATATATATATATATATATATATATATATATATATATATATATATATATATATATATATATATATATATATATAAACAAACAAACAAAAATATATATATATATATACAGACAAACAAACAAACAAATCATTAGGAGGATTTGAAAACCGTTGGTACAGTTGGTATGCCGTTTGTCTCCTAACGTAACTGTTCGGGTTTCAATTCTCGGTAATGGATGCGCACAGTTGATGTGTCCCAAATATAGGACGAAGCGGCCGTCCATTGCTTTCTGCATTCTGTTGGGGTTTCTTCTAGACTCGATGAATTATTAATTATTATATATATATATATATATAAGAGTTAAAAATATAGTAGTTCAAATGTAAAACAGGTATTTTAATATAGTGTTCAATGTTAAAAATATTAAAATAATGTTAATTTTAAAAAGAGAGCATTGATAATATGATAAAGTTACTTAACTACATCAATCTTTTATGTTGTTTCCACGACTTCGAATTTTCAAAAAATTGAAAATAAAATTGTAAATATACTTACAAGAGACACCTTGGATAATGACAGTTCTGTGGGCTGTGAAGATCATGTCCATTGTGCCTCTACCAATGCGATGCCCACATTGACTCTCTGGTATCACTTCAGAACAAATGTGATTTTAGAGGCAATTGAGCAAGAGTTTTACCAACGGCTCCAAGTAGACTTATTCCCGTGTAGTTGCTACATTCTAACTTTTCACCTTTCCCTTTATACAGGGACACAAACATGGCATCAATCCACTTCTGCTGGACATGTTTTTCATTCCAAACATCTGAAATCTGATGGTGTATACTTCTTGATATTTTGTTTCCTTCATGTAAGACCACCTCACCAGGAATTCCATCCAGTCATAGTGCCTTCTCAGTATTGACCTCTTTAATCGACTTCATAGTTTCCTCATATGTTGGTGGAATTGTCATTCCATGCATAGAATCAGACCGAGTCAGACTGTTTATTATATTCAAATAAACAACTGAAAGTTTATCAAACATATCTAAAAAAAATATCCGTTCCAACGGTGTAATATTTCTTTTTTAATTTTTAAGGAGATTAGTTTCGTCTTTAGTTTTCAGTAGAGTAAAAGATTCTGCTTGAGGTACAAAAGCCTTTCTTATAAGGCCATACATTGCCTTGGTGTCATTACGATTGTAGGCATCCTGCATTTGTTTGGAAATATCAAAACCCCATTGATTCTTTAATTGGCGTAATCTACGATGAAGAGACGACATACCGACCATAAAGGACTGGCAAAATGATTGACGATCACTGTCAGATGTACTCACCATCTGATTACGATCATTTAAGAAGACGGTTGATCTCATGTTTATTCTCTTAGAACCAATCCTTACGTTTCTTTTTTCTTAAATGCATGGCATCAAAAGTGATCTTGTACATGTTCTTTTTAAAACTCTCCCAAGGAACCATCAAACTGAGAGTTTTCCACAGCTTTTTGAAGCTCTTCCTTTACCACCGGATCCCTCAACTTATTCACATCAACCCATTTGGGGATTTTTGTCCCTCCAAAACGAACTTTCCTCCTTATACGCAGTTTCAGTTTTCTCCTTACAAGATAGTATCTTACTAGTATGATAAGTACCACATTCTGAAGCCCCCCCCTCTATTACTCGTACACTGCAAACATCTTGAAGGTTACGTTAACGACAAATTATTTAATCAAGGATGTGACTAAGGCGAGACCTTAGGTGAATGCATGTTACCTCATGGATCTTTCTGGTGAAATAAATATTGCATAGAGCAAGATTGAGGTTCGTGCAGAGCCGGAGAATATGCAAACCATTTCCTGTTTACCTTAACAAGTCCAAAACGATCTACAGGATCACATGTTTCATGATTTGTTCCCACCCTCGCATCAAAATTCCCTCAAAGGAAAATTTTATCAGTCTGAGGAATTTTTGATAGCGTTGAATGTAGAAAGCAATTATCATTTCTTCACTATTGGATATGGTTGGACCATAGACAGAGATTAATGTCATTAATCTGTTTCCTGTCAGTGGCATACGAATAGTCATGATTCTGTTAGTTATGACTTGAGGCGGCACAAAATGTACAAAAAGGTCAGATCTTGTTACAAAACCCAACATGTTTCAACCCACAGACTTACTCTTCCAATAGAAAATGTAGCCTGTGCTTTTTTCCATCAGTTGACCCTCATTGTTAAATGGGTCTCAGAGGGATCCGCTCTGTCAATATTGTACTTTGCTTGTCCCTTTACAACAATGGTAGTTCTGCGTTCAGGTCGTTTAATTTGAGCACTATCTAAAAGGGATCTCACATTCCAAGAACCAACCTTCATGAAGTGTCTCTGATTAATTGAATAATTAACTGAAAATTTGATTAGGAGTTTTCATATTTGACTTCTTTATTTCGCCTGCAAAAAATGATCAGCCGCCGACTGCAGGTAACCGTCAAACATGCAAAAGAAACAGAGCATGTGTTTAGGCCTGTTTTTCTAGGCCCTTCCCAAAATCATAGGTGAGCAGTTGTTTCCGAGAAAAGCGATATTCAGAGGCTAAGGAATCCGCCAAAGCATGCTGTTATTCAACCAAGAAAACTGGCTTTAGAAAATCTCAAATACGCCAATGTGCAGATTTGTGATTATGTTCTTCCAGGCCGTCAAGCCTGCATACATTGCCTCAACTCCATTGCCATAGGACTTTGTAGACATATCTGCAAATTAAGATGGCGATACTAATTGCATGTGCAATACAGGTGGTATCATCTCTACTCTTTTAAATACATGCGCAGTGACAAGCATACGCGAGATGACTGGACAACTAATGGGGCTGCATCTTTTTCATATCTCTGTGTTGGCGAAAACAGGTCGTAGTGGTTTACAGATTTACTAGTAGCAGTAATACCAGGTATCTGAACTGACCTGACATAAGGTATAGTTAGATGATGTCCGTTGATGTTCATCTGCCCTTTTTGCACACACACAGACATATATATATATATATATATATATATATATATATATATATATATATATATATATTATTCTGCTAATAACGAACCATCTATCCATCAGTCCGGCTGCTCTAGTTCGATTAAGTTAATCAACAGTAAGCCTCGTCTGTCCCTTGATATCTGACTTGCTGGTAATATCAATGCTGTAAACTTAACTGTACGGGTCGTGTAATGGATAAAGACCTGGAATGACAAATTGGAGAGTCGTATTCAAGTCACTTCATTCAAAAAATTAGTTTCTCGGAAAATTAGTTTCTCATCTCTTCCCAATGTGTAAATAAAGTAAGACTACACAATTTAGCCTTTGTTACTAACAGGAGTAATAAAGCTCTGAATCCAAATTAACTTGTAAAGGGTTTTCATAAGATGGTTGAGATTATTTATCAATGGCCAGCATGCATGTCTGTTTTGCAAAATTTCTACCCAGCTAAAAGTCTCTATCATGATTATGACATCATCTGACACGCCATACATGGGCAATGGGGCTATGATGGAATTTGATCAATACTGATTCATCAATCTCGACAAGAGAATCCGTCCATATATATAGTACGAATACATTTTTGAACAAGAAACGACCTTATATATATATATATATATATATATATATATATATATATATATATATATATATTAATTAAAGACTCAAACGCTAATATTCAATGTTTAGAATTTATTACAGTCGAATCGTAATTGCGATCCAATTCATCAAACCTACAAATAAATATATATATATATATATATATATATATATATATATATATTGATATGCACTCAGTATTAATGTAAGGAGCGATTGGATTGCTAAGTAATCACAGTTTGGGCTAAAATAGTTAAGGGAAATTAAATAAAATTAAAAATGTTCAATTATACATATGTATTTTACTGTTTTACATTAGTTTATTTGTATATATGTATATAAACACAAAAAATAATATATATATATATATATATATATATATATATATATATATATATATATATATATATATATATATAGTTGTGTCTTCGGTCAAAAAACACGGCCATAATGTGCTGACAATATTTGCAAAATAAACCATTCCTATAACTTTAAATACATGCAGGGGTCTAGAAATATATTCAGTTAAAAAAAAATCCTTGATAATGCCAAAAAAGCCCGGACATATAGAAATATCTGACAATTTGTATAAGATTTATGACTGATAAAGAAAATAATATATAAGATAACAAAAAAAAATCAAATGAGAAAGCTGTAGCTTGTCAGTCACTTTTAATGAATGAGACTGATATAATTTTTTTGCTACAGTCTCCTTATTTATACACTATATATATTTATTTATTTGTTTGTTTTTATTTTTTGTTATTCGTTTTATTTTGTAGGAATGTAAGTTTAAGCTATGCTATATTTTAATATCAGAGCATATGTAAATGTAAATGTGAGCATTTAATTCAACCCTCTGAAGCCAAAGACTGTTTCATGCTATCTGTAATCGTCTACATGCATGAAAACGTCGCCTCTGTGCGTTTGACTTCAATGATATATATATATATATATATATATATATATATATATATATATATATATATATATATATATATATTTATATATTTGATTATTTCTCTTATAAAACTCTCTGGATATCTTCATCATTTCTAAAGTAATTTAAAATTGTTTATCGCTAACAATGAATTCTATGTTCCAGGCTATATTCTTGTCGAACATCACGTCTGTGTCCTGTTAACATTTTGATATTTTACTTCTCTAATGTAAAGCAACTTGCTACTCAGAAGTCATCTTTCGATAACCAGCGTACAGATTGTGATTCATCATATGAATTCTTCAAGATGTTACTAGAAGTGCGACTCTCAGCCTTTCTATTGAAAATGATGCTACAGAGAATTCTTTTTCGGTTAAAGCCGTCATCGATGCATTTGCATCTTAACGGGAATACAGGTAGCAGCCTCTCTTTTATATACGTATATATATATATATATATATATATATATATATGTGTGTGTGTGTGTGTGTGTGTGTATTGCATGCGTTTCTTAAAAAACACCTAAAATTTATATATGTTTGCACTTTATTTTATGTAAAAGATAAAATCGCAAAACTATAGCGTATTTGATTTTATTTTGACAAAAATGAGCCCTTAGCTATAAAAAATAACATACAATTTCATACTTTGTTTTTGGCTATAAAATCACAAATTGCCTTAATTACTGCTTTACAAATTTTTGTCATTCTTTCTAAGAAATTTTGGAAAATATTATCTGGCAAACATTCTTCAATCCCTGAAAAAGCTCACTCTCACGATTTGGGCATTCTTACCGATCTCTAATATCCAATCCATCGCTTAGTAACTGAATGGCAGAAAAAGCCAAGTGATTGAGGCAGCCAAGACATAATTTTCAATATTCTGTTTCAAGCTCAAGTTATTTTGAAGAGTATTTTCAAAGGACTTGTTGAAACCTGGATATTTTCTTCAATTTTCCGTAATCCAGCGGGTATAGTATGTCTTTACAAAAACAAATGTTGTTATTTTTCCTGATTCCCTTGAACTGTTTCAAATCACGAGTGTCTCTCCCTATAACAACCCATACCATAACACTCCAAAGGCTGATCTGTTTGAACCGCAAATTCATCATCCAATTTTGTTTCCCCTGGCTCTCTCATCTTACTATTAAAATGTTGAAATATGGACTCTTCTTTCCAATCTTTTATTATCCAGTTCTTATGAATTTTTAAGAAAATAGACTTTTCTACTTATTCACTTTCTCTGACAGGGATTTGTTAATGGCTGTTCACCACGTAAGACCCGCTTATTTAAGTCGATTTTTCACAGTTCAGAATGACACTGATTAACTAAGTTGTGAGGAATTAAGTTCAGCTGTCAACCCTTGACCAATTTTTCCTTCTATTTATTTTCCTCTCAATAATCAAGCGTTTATCTTCAGCAATATCTGTCAATTTATTGTTCCAGCTCTATTTCTCATCAATTTTGCGCCAGCTTTTAACTGCCTTTGTAACGACTATCTTGAAATTGTTGACAGTTTATATTTCAGACTAGCCTTTTGAATAAAATTTCAATTTGTGCACACACCTCAGTGTTTAGCTGTTTTGATCTAGTCATTTTGTGCCAAATTACATCAAAATTAAAAAAAAAATACATTTTAACAAAAACTATGAAAGTTTTGTCATAAAGGCAAACATTTTCTCTTTTCAAACATACACAGATAAATGTATGTTTACAACCTTAGTTAGTGACAAGCTAAAATTTTGAAGCTGTATTAATATTTGATTTAAAGCAAAAAATATTCATAATTTATCCAAAAGTAATCCAAATTTGAAATTTTTATTAAAAAACACAGCAGAAATGCTATAAAATAAAAGCGGTAATTACAGAAATTTTATGTGTCATTTGAAAAAGAAAATATAACCAATATAAACATATCACATTTTCAAGAAATTCAGGATAGCTCCAATCTTTATCTATATATATCTATGATACATAAATTAATTATATCAAAATAATATGTATATATATATATATATATATATATATATATATATATATATATATATATAATTCCAAGATTTGAATAAGTAGCTCTGAACAGATTCTACCCAAAATTAGCCTTCTGCCACAAAAGTGCTCTATGCCATAAGAGTGACAGAGCATTTGAATATTAATTCAGTCACCAGGTAGGCAATGACTGGCCACTACTTTAAGTTTCATGTGTTTGCACACAACCTTCAGGCAGGCAGTATTATTTACTGACCTTCCCACCAGGTAGGATGTCACACAAGGCCGAGTTTAATGTGAAGCAATCCGAGCCCGAAGGCTCGGGCAAAGATTCCCCGAAGATCACCCATGAACGGTGTCGGGTCTGTCTACTATCCCGGATGGGATTCTGCCCTTCGGCATAGCCTCGTTCGGGTTTCCCTCCACCCAAAGCACAGAGTTGGGCAACAGCTAAGAGCTGAGCACGTGGCCAGCTTCAGTTGCCTACCTTCCTGAATCTTCAGGCAGGCAGTAATATTTACCGACCTCCCCACGAGGTAGAATGTGGTACAAGCCCGAATTTAATGAGGGGCAATTCAATCCCGTAGGCTCGGTCAAAAATTCCCGTAGACCACGAATAAACGGGGTCGGTTCTGTCTACCTACTGTGATGAGATTCTTCCCATCGGCATAGCCTCGTCCGGGTCCGAAGGCAGAGAGTTCTACAGCAACTAAGAGCTAAGCACACAGCCTGGTCCTGTTGCCTAACTACCTGATCTTCAGGTAGCCAGTTACTTGCAGTAATAAGATAGTTACCTTATATAACACCGGACGAGTACAATTTGACAAGCAAACGAAATTGGCACAGTAGGTAGGTTAGATCATCCAGCCAAGATCTAAAACGACTAAAATTAATAAATAGATAAATAAATATATTCAAGCAGTAAAGGCTTGCCAGTATAGCAAAATCGCTCAATACGCGTTTATTGATTAAACAGATTTTTTTATTATTATTTTCATCTATTGCCTACATATTACAGAATACTTCTCACAGAAAAATATCTGCCGTCTGGCAGGATTTGCAAAGCTGTGAATAGTACTATTTTTTTACGGTATCATAACAATATTTACGATAACTGAACTTATGTCTGTAATTGGCACTATGCGTGTAGACACAAGATACGATAAAACTTAAAACATTTGAATTCCCACTTGTTACGGTTTTTTGGGTATATACTAGATATATAACTAGTGAGCGAATCAAAATGACTTATTTCCCTTTATAGTCGACCAATAGAAGGTTAACCAATCAGAAGCCGCTGAACAGTGTATCCGTCGTGTATAAAGGCGGCCATCTTTGTTTTCTCACCGCAAGGACCAGAGGAAACTTGTCCGGCGAACATGACAGATGGAAGAACTACGCTCTGCTACCTTGCTGCGATATCCACTGCGAATCTGCACTAGGCTTTCCTACTGTCTCCGAAATATTCACTGCCAACCCCTGGATTCTATGCTCGAGGACGACCGTCATGAAAATGTCTAACACCACTTGCTTAATTTTGCATTACATCAGGTCGATCAACATTACTGAGATCTGAATATTTTACTCATAAATACCAATCGATCGAAATCATTTCCTTGTTAGTCAGTCTGAATATCGCATATTGTATATGTCACCGTTACCGAGAGCCGTTGATATAGTTGGTATAGCGTTTGCCTCCTATCGTAACTGTTCTGGTTTCAATTCTCGTTATTGGATGCGAACGATTCTAGATAAGGTGTATTATTTTTCAATTCCTCTTAATTATTATTATTTATATATTCCTCTATAATTATATATATATATATATATATATATATATATATATATATATATATATCTGATGTTAGATTCGATCAATTGACTCTTAGGTTTGCTTTCATTTCTTTGACAGTGACATCGAATAGAGATAGCAATCAATTTCCAATTCTTTTTTTTTAATCTTGTATGTGTTATCGAAATACAGGAAATTAAGATCATCGAAAGCTTTTCATTTTTCAGACAGCGCAACAAATAACAGTATCTCATACAGAAGACGAACGGTGCGGAAGGCTGGAATAATAAGTCTTCCGATTTACTTATTAAAAAAGAAAATCATTTCAATAATCGATTTCAAATCTGTATATTCTGCCATTAGAGCTCTGTGAGAACATTTTCACCGACAATCACTGTGGTGATTTGCCAGTATAATTAGGCGAGTTCTACTGCGTGGCACATTTCATTTTATGATTTGTATCTCCCGTCTTTTTCGTGAAAATGGAGCATGTTGCGCTTTTCTGGAACTAAGAAACAGATTCTAATTAATTGTTAATTTATTAGTATATTTTCATGAAAGATTTTTTGGGTCTTCTTCGTGAGAAAAAATGTTAGAGGAATCATCCTACTTCAACTCTTTTGGATACTTCATTTCATAGTTATGTATTACGTAAGTTATGCCCAGTTAATACCTCATGCATCATGGAAAATTCCGTTTTGGTCGCAAAAAAAGACCGGAAATACATAACAGTGATGTTGTCTGTTTATTTTCTGTGGATCTAAGATAAAGCTGAAAAATACAGCGCATTAACTGGGGAAAGAATTCATTACTCAGTAGTTATTGTTGTAGCGTGGCCAGCTAGCTAACCATTGGACCATGTCAAGGTGCCCAGAAAGGTTGTTTGGTTTCTGTAAAAGAAAAAAGCTAAAAAAGAAAGATAGAAAAAAAAGATAAATATATCTTTCTTTCTTCCTTTTTTTTCTGTTTATCTATCTTTTTTTTTTGGCATTTCTTTCTTAAAATTCGTTCTTTTATCTTTCTTCTTTTATTTCTTTTTATCTTTCTTTCATCATTTTTCTTATTTTCATTTGTACCCTCTTACTTCCTTGAATAACAGTCTGCAATGATGTTTATGATAGTTATTGCAATATTATTTTAATTCCTTAAGCTGCAACATTTAACGATGTAAATGTAATTTATGATCACACAATCCACAAGAATCATTAACTGAAGCCTTTACAATTACATTATATAATCGTGTAACACCCAAAATTTCTCTTACAAAAATGATTATATCCTGTACTCGTGTATTATACGAGTTCCTTTTCTTGGAGACCAAATTACAATAGACTAACCTCTTTCCTTCTATCTCTTTATCTCATATTCTAGTTAAATATCTTAAGAAAAAGTAAAAGACAATGATTGATGTATCGTAAGTAACGCTGTACTCGTTGTGTAAACGTGTACAGCCATAAACAACCGAACGAGAAACAGCTAAACTTCTTATAAAATTAATGAAAATGTTTCATATTCGCTATTTGCATACTTTATAATACAGTACTAATATGTTAATATAACATGCATTATTATTGGATACTGTTAAATAAAACATCAGTTTTATCAAAATCATGTTTATTTTAAATACAGATGTACATTTTGACTTCAGTAAATGGATATAGTTTGGCCAGCAGTAGATACGCTAAATTTTTATTTCGTGTATGATGCCACATACATAAAATTAACTTCAAAATTTGGTTTTCTAAAGTCGCATGATACTTAAATATACACTGTAATCAGGAAATTCTGTCACAAAACCGTCATATATAAAAGTGTGCTACTAAAAAAGGGCTTAGACACAAGCGTCTATCTTTAAAATTTGGATTTTTAATGTAACTATAACAACAAAAACATTTCGATTTCATTTTTGCCTTGAAAAAGTCGGAAGACGAAACGCGTCGGCAAAATGTATGATGTTTTTTCCAATTGTCATTGATATATATATATATATATATATATATATATATATATATATATATATATATATATATATATATATATATTTTTGTTACTTGTCATGCGTCTCGTTCATTAAGACATCATCGTACTCATTTCATATTTTCAGTGATGGGATATTATGCGTACGAGCGAAAAATCTCTGGCAATCTTAAGTTTAATTATCATGTATTTTGGGGTTATTTTTGTGGGTGGGGATTCATATATAAAATCTAGCCGATTTCATTAATTACGTTTTTGTGTTTCCATCAATTAGTCATTAAATACCCACATTGATTTAATATACCATCTGCTACGGAGAAAAAATTGTAAAAATCTGGACGTAAATTTACTGTGGTTGATTTAGTGATTAACGCATTAGTGAATTCTTTTACTTAGATCAGGCGTTTTATATCAATATTGTAGTCAGGTTCAACTAACAAATATAAAATGATGTTTTAAAAAGATTCTTTTTGTGTTGATATAATCTTTTATCAAATTCCTTAGATATATTTTTGTGGCAATACATACATATATACACACAATATATATATATATATATATATATATATATATATATATATATATATATATATATATATATATATGTAAAGAACTATATATATATATATATATATATATATATATATATATATATATATATATATATATATATATATATAGCCACAAAGGATACATTCATATAATTTATGAAATTCATTAAATCCAACAAATATTTTAATATATTTTCTGGTCATATTTTGATGGAACACATCTAAATGACTGTTTCCTATATTATACATGTTCGATTCCTGTCGAAAGAAGCATATTTTTTGTGAAAGTTCTCGAAAATTCACATTTAGACCGGAAAATGTAATTAATACTGTTTGATTAAAAAATGAGTGTATCCATAAAAAAGTGTAAACAGTATATATACACACGCACAGATACTCACACACACACACACACATATATATATATATATACATACATACACCAACACACATTCACATATATATTTGTGTGTGTTTGTATTTGTGTATGTGTGTGTGTTTGTGAATCTTTAATCTCATTTTATTCCAATATTGTTCAGTTACAAGTATGTTTTTCGGTATTGCGTTGATAATATATTTGCCTTTTTATTTTTATAAAGACATTAACTTCGTAATTAGACTGTTTAATAAACATGTTGGAAAATAAACAAATAGGAAATAATATGGAATAGATTCTCGGGTTAGTTGGCACTTCCTTCCAAATACGTAATAAAAAATAAAAAAACGCAAAGGTAGTTTCTAAATTATCGTATATGTGTTGAAAGCTCCATCAATTCTCCTATAGTGGCGTGTGCATAGATAGATATGTAGTTCATATGCGCCAGTGTTTTCTTTACCTTCGCAGAGTCGCTAATTAAACGAACTGTAATTAAACTCTGCATTGTTTCTTAAATTTCTCTAAAAATATCAAGAAAGAGGAATTTAATAAAAAGCGCATATTAAAAGAAAAATCATTTCGCAAGATCTTTAGGCATTCCAACAGAAAAAGATTACGTTGTTTTCGTAACGCTAATGGATGCTTTTCGTCAGTTGTAGATACTTCAAAAAATATATATTTACATTAAACTAATTAGTTTCGGAATTTAGTAAATGGGGTTGTCTTTGAAACCTTATTATTACATACATAACAATCATTGTCATATTATGTATTTCTCATTTCCTTGTAAAATAATTATTGATTTATTTATTGTCGTTATTTTTTAAAAAAATATGATCGCAACACATACCAGGTATAGTCTTTTGTGCCTTTTAAACGAAATTACGTATTAGTCTGAATACACCCATAACCGATGAATTTAACATATTTTAAACTTATTTTCGAGTTCATGTATAGTGATAGGTGTTATTTCCGGTAATGGTTAATTATTTTAATATGAATATCGTAATTACTTACACCTTTGTTTTGACGCGCCGTGAAAGTCAGGGAGAGTCCAGTTATCCGTTGACAAACGAGTACAAGGTCAAATTAGCGCGTAAATCCCTCCTTTGAGGGATTTCGCATTATGTATCATTTCTCAGTTGTCGTTCAGGGGCGACTCCGTCAAGGAATAGAGTCGCATCTCAGGAAAATTATACTGAGAGGTGCCTGACCCTGGGGAACAGCTGCCCGAGGCCGCGCCTTCTTATTGCACTAGAGAGAAGGATCGGTGCACGCACCGAGGTCAGCGCAACCGACGGTTGCGGGGGCTCGGGGAATTTTCGTTTCTTGCCCGGGTGCACGCGCTCGGGCTCCCCACATTAAACCGACCTTGTCTCACGACCTGACTTCGTGTGTGTGTGGGGGGTGTCAAGTAAATACCGAGTACAAGGTCAAATTTCGCTGGAGATTTGTAACTAATTCGAAATAACTTATAAGTACTGAATTACTACTCATTCTACTTGTTGTTCATATTTAGATGCCTTATAATTGATATCTGCTTTGTATTTTCAAATAGTTTTCTTAGGATTGCCCCAGTGTTGTATGGCTTAAATAAGTCCGGCGAGAAAAAAACAAACACTTGTTTTATATTTTTCCTATTTTGGGGAGGTATTCGCTCAAATAGTTCGAATCTCATAGATCGTTTTTGTTCTATATAATGATTACGGATCACTAAATTATGTAAATGGCCGATTCCAAATGAATGAATTCGATTAAAAAAAAATCAATTAAAAAATGTTTAAAAAATGTGTATGTATCTATGCATAGCTGGCCACTCATATTCGCGGCTACCCGTCTGGTAGAGCGGTTCGCAAATCCCTATAACAGACGTTTGCTCAGGCGCATGTGTGTTTATTCAACACCCACAGAGCCCATCTGTGATTTATACTGCAACAATGCTTAGAAGACCATGGTTACAGTTTCTGAGAAAGAACCTGTTATCTACCGGGATCAAAAATTTGAACAAGGCCAACAAACCCAACACAAACACACACACACACACGCGCACACACACACACACACACACACACACACACACACACACACACACACACACACACATATATATATATATATATATATATATATATATATATATATAAAGAAAGAACAGAAAGATATATAATCCGGTGTTCTCATAGATATTTTTATTTTCACAAAATAGTGCTCAATGTAAATTTACAGAGAATTAATATTATAAATTGATTTATTTAAATTATGTTTTTTTAGCTGTGTCTTTAAAACCCAGTAATTTTAAAAGTTACTCCAAAATTCGCTTGAGGATGAAATGGAACTGTCTTTAATTTAATTACAAAATTAAATTCGTAGCTTTTAGCTTCCATTTTTGAAACATGGTTAGAATTGTGTAGCAAAAAAAAACATAAAATAAAAAATAAATATAATATTATATATATATATATATATATATATATATATATATATATATAATGTCTAAATAAAATTTGACAACTGCAAATCGATAGATTATAAGTGACTCTATATGCATTAAGATTATAGATTCATTCCTCATCATACTTTCAGCCTTTTGCCACATTTAAGCTACGGTTATAAATTAACCATTACATTAATTTGAAGTCCGCCAAAAGATAATATTTTCAATTAGTGACCTAAGTCACCATTTCTTTGGGGTTTTTTTGTTTTGTTCTAAATGTATTATGCTAACCGCTAGGATCATTGCAACTTCGCGGTCCTTGATCTCTATTGACAGGAAATGTAATGATTATATTGCATTGTCTGCTAGTTTTGATATTCCACTCTGACGTGCTAGACAATTTTCCCCAGCAGAATTCTTATTGTGCATTCATAAATTTACCATTCTTCCTTGAATTGAATATCACTGCCAAACATTTTCCATATATGAAAATAACTGTCAGGAAATATGTGCGGAGGAGACTCACCTTGAAGTGTACAGTACTTTACAAGCGTATTATTTCTTATCGAGAATTCTGTGCATTATCAAGAAGTACAGGATTAATTCTGTTGGGAAAGAGTTAAGGACATGCAGAAAACTGTTAATTTCTGCTATGGAGGAAACTGAAATTGCTAAATATATCTAGAAGAATTCTAACTTAACGGTGAATGATAATGTCAATTAAATGAATATATCAACGAAGACTGTCACTAGATTCCTTCGCCGAGTTTGACTTCAAGTTTGCCGTCCATAGAAAATTGTTATAGCTAAATTCTTAAAATGACATAGTGGAAATGAACATTGTAACTGGGTTTTATGGTCAAATTAGCCAACAAATAATAATTTCGTAGAGACAACAATCTTCTTTTCTTTGATGTATTCCTGATCTCCTCTCGTAGATCGTGTGGGGCATCGCAAATCTGTTTTCTTGGCGGTTCGGATCCCGTTGTAATATCTGTTGATAGTTTATCTGACTTATCTATGTGAATGTAACCTCCTATTCACAAGAGTTTTCTTTTCTGTTACCAGCGTATTGGTTAGGATTCATTTCGCTGTCACTTTGGATATCTCGAAGGCTCCGTTTGGCATACAGATCTTCTTCACAAGTTGAATGGTTACGATAATTCTGCACAAATTTTTCAATTGATTCAGTCTTTCTTACAAAATCGCGAAATGAATATTTTATTGAATGGCCACTATTATGGATCTTTTTCAATTAATACTAA
The DNA here is from genome assembly GCA_903632075.3 of Acanthosepion pharaonis. Lineage (NCBI taxonomy): Eukaryota > Metazoa > Mollusca > Cephalopoda > Sepiida > Sepiidae > Acanthosepion > Acanthosepion pharaonis. The sequence continues at coordinate 60,664 of CAHIKZ030001793.1, read as the reverse complement.
TTTTCCTCAGGGCTCTAAGATTGCACTTGTGTTGTACCTAGTTTTCAAATATGTCTTTCCTGATGTCAGCACTTTTCAAATCGGTATCTCTTCGGAACCTAGTTTTCATATATGTCTTTCCTGCTGTCAGCACTTTTCAAATCGGTATCTCTTCGGAACCTAGTTTTCAAATATGTCTTTCCTGCTGTCAGCACTTTTCAAATCGGTAACTCTTCGGATGACACAATTTACACCTGTCTTAATCATATGCCTGATCGGTTAGATAAGGTCAAATTGGCTGCTGATTACAAAAGGGACATAGAATCTGTTCTTACCTGGGCCAAAGAATGACTTGTTACTTTTACTGACTCTAAAACTAAGCTACACTTTTAATCATCGTACATATACCATTTTATGTTCCATCACCAGGGTTGTTTTTAAGTATCTCAATGTGTCTTCTCGGACTGGATTTTTCCGATGGCATAAAGTGGAAATCGTATAGTGAATCAGTTGCTATGTCTGCAGTTCTTCTCGCCAGGCACATTTTCGCGCCAGAATCTATCTTACATATTTATAAATCTACCATTCTTCCGTGCTTTGAATATTGCTTCCACATATGGTCCGGTGCTCATGTTATATATTTATATATATTTGATAAAATCAAAACAAGATTCTGCAACATTAT
>CAHIKZ030001793.1:0-55000 GCA_903632075.3 Acanthosepion pharaonis | reverse complement strand
TTTCCCAAGGTTCTATTTTCGGTATAAATCTCTGCTTACTGCAAAAATATTATCTGTCTAAGAATATACTCTGATCATTTGAGAATATCTGTGCTGATACTACAATGGGTATATGGGTGCAATTTCAAAACTTTGCAGCAGATTTATCTTCTGATCTAGCTTTAACAACTCGGTGGAAGGAAAAAGTCTTGGACGCATTCAGTGACTCAAAAAACAAACTAGTGGCCTACAACCATCGCCAGTCAAACCCACAAATTACACCAATCGCGAAAACGGATATTCTCTTACGGAGATCCCGTGATTGCGCGCCTGTTTGGAATAACCTCAACCCAAACCTCAAGTGTAATATAACTCGTTCATAATATCCATCGCTTAATTTGCTGAGAATATGATGGCTTTCCTGTATCCGCCCAGCAATTACTTGACTCTTCCTGGTTATCCCTTACCTTTACAAAATCCAAATCAAGCCGAAAATGGAATATTGCTACCATATTTGGATAGGAGCTGCCCAGTCTTTACTTTCCATTCATGATAGAATTCGAAAGCGTTGCTTTGTCGTTGTAGGTGACGATTGTTTTCCACTCTGCATCACCTTTGTCAGGCACGAATCTCACTAATCTATCGCTATTTCCATGGCGACTGTTCAGAAGATCTCTGTTACTTAGTTTATCATATTCTAACCACGCCTAAGACCTGTCATGCCACGCACATTTTAGCGAACCACCCTCTTTCCGTTTTTATTTACCTGGCGAGATGTAATTTTAAACCAAGCAGATTCTTTTTGTGGAATCGACTCCTAAGCTGTTGCTTTCTCGATCACTAAAATATTAACCTGTTCAAATCTAAGTTTAAATTTATCTTCCCACATATCCGCATAAATTGTACTTCTTACTCTAACACACTACCTCGAGTGGCCTCCAGTCCTTGTACAGGGTGAACACTAGTATAAAAATAAAAAGTTATTAATGCAAAGGTTAGTAATTTGAATCTCTAGAAACGTTGGTGAAGGAATATCGAATCCTTGAGAAGTTGACGAAAACAGTGACTGTGATTCTCACAAAGTGTCAACATTCAGCAACCCTTTTCCAATATCCCTAAGTTTATCAAATTGATTGATTTCTTTTCAGAACGTGACAGTAAGATTGCCTCTATGAACCATTTTAAATGAGAGCGGCTTTGATACGAACGAAATAAGCTACATTTATGTTCTTAGTAACATAAGCAATTTTATTAATTTATTTGATAGCCTTTTGGAACGTGACACGACACTAAAATTGACTTCCATAGGCCTATGGAATGAGTTTGCTGCTGACTAGAGGATCTGGATTTATGAGGATTGTTTTCAAAACAATACCGACTGTATTAATTTGGTGATTGAATTTCGAAATGTAAAAATACGTCTGTCTTCGATCCAACTAACCACACTATACTATTTTTCTGATAACGCAAGCATTTATAATTATATTTGTAGAGCAAAAGTAAAATTTCGGACATTGTTGATATGATACAAGGCTGATGAAAAATGCCGGTATTTTCTACTTGACATAAAAAGTACAGATTAAAACACGGTGTTAAGTGAGTTGTCGTCTGTCATTTCCATTTCGATAATCATGAACACTTTTCTATGCATTTGAACTTTGAGAAGATTCACACTGGTTTTGATGATTTTTTCTCATTTCAGTGTTTCTCTAGATATATTAGAAAATAAGCAGTTACATGTTGTATTCTGGCATAAGCCTTTGCCTCTCGGCTACTAATAGTTTGGTTTGTTTTACGGCACATTAACCTCAATGGGTCATTTAATGCCAATAATTTTTTTTCCTGGTAATACTTTTGTTTTGGCAAAAATCTATTTCTGTGAATAATTTTTTTTCTCAAAAACTTATAGCTGGTAATACTCTTTTTCTAGGCTGGTAATATTATTTTTACAAAACGTATAGCTGATTGATGATATTTCTTCAAAAAAGTATAGCTGGGATCATTATTTTTTTCAAAATTTATAGCAGGTAATATTATTTTTTCCAAAACGTATAGCCGGCAACACTAATCATTCAAAAAAAAAAAAAAAAAAAAACGTATAGCCGTCACACTATTCATTCAATAAAAAACTATACCTGGTAATATTTTTTGTTCGAAAACCTACAGCTGGCAACATTATTTTTTTTAAAAAACGTATTATCAGTAGCCTTGGTGTTGGGCGTAGTTTATCGTCATACCCAGGACGCGGATGTAGTTTATCGTCATACCCAGGACGTGGGTGTAGTTTATCGTCATACCCAGGACGCACTACTAATGGTGTAAAACCTTCTCGATTCAGACAGTGAGAAAGAAATGCATGTTTAAATGGAGAAATTATGTGGAATGTTGGGAAAATGATAGAAACGGAATATAGTCAACGAACTGAAATTGAAATTCTTTCATTGAAGAACCATATGTCATTTCTCTTGTAGTGTGTTGTCTCTAGGGAATATTTCATGAGGGCATAGAAGCCTTGTATAGGAGACGTCTCATTTTTTTCTAAACTTTGGCTGATATCTCATTTCATATGCTTTCAAGAGTTTGGGTTAAAATTGTCCTACATAATTGCGCCTTAAAATGAACAATATTTGAGAGCAAGAACTTATGTATTTCATTTGTGGCTGACGAAGTTATTCAACAGATAAAGAAAGTCGCTGGCTATTTCCAACTAAGCATATATAATATATGTGTTATACAAAATGTTTTGTAGAGTAACAGTAACTTTGGTCTATATCTGTATATGTTTCTGAGAAGAGGTATTGTAACTATTTACACTATTCTATCATGCCAGCTTTATTGCCACATTCACGACGTTTCTCACGTGTACGCTCCGGCGTTCTTTAGGTAATAGACGTTGGAATTTTGACCCGAACCCTTTATTTCGTTCACTGGGTTAGATTGATCTCGTTCCACGTGTCATGCCTTTTTACGGATATCTCAGTTTCAGTTATTTCCCTTTAGCAACTGAACTCTCCGAGAATATATTCACCTCTGGTGTGGCTGAATACTGAACTTACAATTCTTTGGGTCTTCAACCAACGCTTTTATCCACTGGACCATCAACGTATAGATTTTTTGAGAAAAAGATGAGGACGACAGACCCAACAATGTAAATAGTGTAAATACTTTGGTCTGTATATTCTTAACCATGTTTCATCTTCACAACAGACACACGTAAAAAATAAAAAAGTAAAGAAAAAAAAAATTAAAAAGCAATAAAGAATTAACCGTCTCTTTTACATGAATTGTACACCTGGAGAAAGCTGGAGAAAAGATTTAGCGATATTTTATTGTAAGAAAACGTAATAAAAGACGAAATCAATAGTCAGAACAACAGTTGAAATAAGAAATGTGTTATAATCATCGGACTTTAAATTATCATTGTCAAACTTATAATAATCAACTCCTTTCAAATGATATTTTAAAATAACATTAATTATTGAAATATTTTTTTCCTTAATTTAACAAATTTATACTCACTTAACAGTTGAATTTATGGCGTTAATACAGGTAAGAATATACGACATATCTTTACAAAATGTTACTGTAATTCATAATTCAGCAAGTAAAAATTTAAGTACAAGTTTCGGCGCTAAATTGCTTCGAGCAATTTTCTGTCTGAAAATGACGAGGAATTCTTTTTTTTTTCTGTTGTTTAAATTACTATTATAGTTCGTTTATAATGAGGTTATTTAATTTTTACCTATATACGTTACTCGTATGCAAAGAATGAGAAGTCGATGATGCCTCTGCTTCTTCGATATTTTCTGTCGTTTGTTTCTTTCTACCAACCACTTCTTCAGACAAAAATGTGTCGTAATATGACTATTATTTTTTTTTGTCTTTACCTTTCAGAAGAGATGTCAGGTCAACAGACAGGAATCAAAATTACTCGTCAAATTCTTGGTAATTTCTGTATCCTGACAGCTATATTTTGTTGGCGATTTGAAATGTAGGTAATTTGTACATATACATACATTATATCTGAATATTTCGTCTACATTTGCGAAAACACATCGATATATGTAGATGAGACGCAGTAATCAACGATAAATAGCGAGGGGTGAATAAAAAGGGGCGGGGTGGGTGAAAAGCAAAGAAATAAATTTAAGAAGGACAGCATTAATGACTGTAAGACTTATATAGAAACATTCGTCTTATACCTGACTATTAAATTGGTATGTTTGAGACACGTTCAGAGATGAATGCCTCTTATTTGCTTCCACTGCAACTGCAAATGGAACAAAGAGCAATATAACTCTGCTATATAGAGCAAAGTCTTCGCTATAGAAAACTATCTTTCTAAATCATCATCATCATTATCATCATTCATCATCATCATCATTCATCATTCATCATCATCATTTTTTACCTGATCCGAAACGATAGACTTGCGATCCTGTAAATCAGGTATTCTGTCATCATTCCCGTGTCCCTGTATATTTTTGTCGCTGTTGGTCACACAATACAAGGCCCAAGAGCCACTCAAAATAAAAGTCAAATGAATGTTGTAATTAATTATATGAACGTAAGACGAGGAGGGTGGTGGTAAGAAGTGCAGATATTTAGAATATATAGCACAGATAACGATTGACTCTCTATGTGAATACATTAAGATTAATCGGAAAATAATCCTTTCAGGTGTCTGCTACCGAAATCGTCGCTTCTTTAGAAGATAACAAAGCTCCATTACTTCCAGGAGAACACGAAGGGTATAGAGATGATCCGTCCCAGTGTAGCTGGAATTGTGGGTCTTTGTCATGCAGGTCAAAACTGGTGGAAATAATGTATGTAGGTAGTCAGAACATTTTCCATGGATGTTATATTAGCAAGAGGCTTGAATGGTTTCGTCTGTAGGAAAGGGTTTGCTAAGTGGGAAATATTTCATCAACAATAAAGCTGCGTTAAAGCTATATCCAGCATGGAATGTCAGAATTAAGCAGATCCATTCCAGACACCAATATGGAGAGCTTAGTGTTTCACTTCTCCTGTCATGGTGTTGAAGTTTAGCACGAGATGTTCTCGTCTGTTCGTATATGAAAAATTACGGAAACATACGTCTCCTGATATTGATATATGATTTTAGAAAAATGTATTTGTGTGTTCGTGTTTTTATGTAAACAATCAGATATAACAAATAGTATAACATATGACATTATATAAAAAGGAAATAAATATTGTAAAAATAGAACCAATTAAATAAAATAAAAATAAATAAAATAAAGATGTAAAACAATAAATAAATAAGTGTCTGTTTGTGTGCGAGTGTGTGCCTATGTATCTGTGAGTATATGTGTGTGGGGGAGAGGAGATGTATGAGTATATGCGTGTGTGTCTGTTTAAATAGCAGATATAACTAAAAGATATATCAGTAAATTTGCTTTGATAAAGTCCATCAGACGACGTTATGCGCCGGCTAAGATAAGACTTACTTTTGTCCATGAATATATATATATATATATATATATATATATATATATATATATATATATATGTGTGTGTGTGTGTGTGTGTGTGTGTGTGTGTGTGTGTGTGTGTGAAAGAAATTTTTCAAATGTTTTCTACATCCTGTATTTTCACTATAATTTTTTCTCCAGATATCATGGTCAGTTGAAGTTTTAATAAAAGGGAAACAAGTTTAATTGGTAATCGTTTCCTATTTATTCTTTACTAGCAGTAGAGCCTTCGATGCCCAGGGATGTAACAGTAAGAGATAGATCAAGTATCGACCATCATAAAGACTGAAAAATAAAATTGACAAAGATTATTGCTTAAGGGTGACGGACACGCATGTCTTAATTATTTTTATTTTTACGAATTGGTCAAACCAAAACTCAAACAAAAACATTGTTTTCAATTGTTATGAGTGTACCGATTGAAGAGAATTTTATTATAAACAATTGTCTTGTAAATGGAATTTTTAAAGTATTCTGAATGTAAAAATAAAGAAAAAATGTGCAAGACAATAAGAAACGCTACCTGCCAAAAAAAAGTGAAGTTTTGTTGAAATCGATTGGAAAATGTAGAAAATCCAATCCCATATATAAACGATCACACACACAAACTGGGTTTTATAAGTATAACTCGATATGAGTTGTCACCCTTTCATTCTCGTGAGGCCTCTTAATCGTGTTTTCAAATTGATTTCATGCAAAAACAATTGTGTTTTTCCAATTTTTGGCGCTTTTAGAACCAAGGCAAGGTAATTTTACGTTGTCCTGTGAAGTTTTGTTGAAATCGGTTGAAAAATGTAGGAAATCCGATCCAATATATAAACGTACAGACACACACACACATACACACACACAATCTGCGTTTTATAATAAGTAAGATTTTATCATTCTATCGGATTCCGATACATAATGAACTTAAGTCTGATTGATATATATATATATATATATATATATATATATATATATATATATATATATAATATATTTATATTATTTTTAAAAAAATTATAACATAAGTATGTTATAAAATCACTACAAAAATAGCCATTTTGTTTCAACACACACTGTGTCTTATCAAGTGATGATGTTGAAAAAGAAAATAAATGGTTTTAAAAGTTTCAGATTAATTAACGATCCTACACTGGGGGGAAACATTGTTACAAAAGCTAGAATAACCAATCAAAAACGAAGTATAGAAAGATTCAAAAGCTTGACAACGAAATCCTGCTCTAATAGCTATTCATATCTTTAAATACGTGTAATATTAAAAATAATTTATACTAACTAATAATTATAAATTTACATGATAAAATTTAATATTAAAATTAAAAACTGGCAATTTTTAAAAACCAAATTTAATCACTATTAAGTTTAAAAACTACAAAATAAAAATAATTATATCTGCTCTACTTTGTATTGAGCACTCTTTTAAGAATAGTAATTGTTGGTTATTGGAATTCATTCCGTGTATACCAATTATATACTTTGTATATATATATATATATATATATATATATATATATATATATATATGTATGTATGTATGTATGTGTGTGAATCGGTGTGTCAAACATTATCTTATATATGTATTCCCTGGTCACTTATTTTAGCAAAGCCTGAATATTTTATCATTTAGTGTTTAGGAAAGAAAAAAATTTCAGAACTTCAATCTATGGCGCGTTATTCAATAATACCAAAATACATTATAAAACAGAATTTTTCAAAAATAAACATTTACTTATCGTCAAAAAAAGGCATAATATACAATGTAATTAATTAATTTTAGTTGATGGCTATGTATTTATGTGTATATGTATTTATATATAAATATATATATATATATATATATATATATATATATATATATATATATATATGTAGTTAGTTAATGAAAAGTTTGGTAATCCATATGGATAATCCAAAGGAGAATATAATACAGAGAGCTCAATGTCAAACCAGAGGAATTATTAATTCAATTCAATTAGAAAACAGACAAAGTTAGAACTACCCCTAAAAGTGTATAAAAATAATACGTACTTTTACCACTATTTTTCGCCCTTGAAAATGTGATCTAGTGAACCAGGTAAAAACCATCTACCTGGGGAAATAAAATATAGTCAATGGACGATTAAGGTTGTTTGCTTACTAATTAAATTGAATATATAGCTGCCTGGTAATGTGTGTTTATTCTCATGGTTACATATGGAAATTATATCTGATCATATTATTTTAATGTATTAAATATGCCGGGGGAGTAATAAAGATTGTAGTGAATTTATATGTTAATAGTAGGTGTGATGTGTAAGTGATGGTCCTGTGTGTTGGTGATAATGATAATATTATTAGGTAATAGTTATTGTAAAGTGGTAAACGTGATTACTAATGGCGGTGCAATGATAATAATGATAGATGCAATTATTTTGATGGTATCTTGAAATTAAATTGTGATTGTTGGTGGTTTGTCTATTTTATCCGTTTGGTAAGAATTCGGATAATAGGTACTTGTTCTCATGCCTACATTTGCAGCTTTAATATAATAACAATAATAATTTTTTAATTAAAAATTGTAGCAATCTTCAACTACCATAACTTTACACAGAATACCTATTATCAGGATTTATACCAAAATAAATTAATACATATAACAAAATAAAATAAAACACCAACAGCCACTTTTTAGTTCAAGCTACTACCACTAACTACCACCACTATAACTACATTCATGGCTTTATCATTCTCCCACCACCGTTACTAATCATTTCTACCAATTTACAATTTCTACCAATTTACAATAACTATTAGCTAATTATACTATCATTGTCTCTAATCCCTTGAAACATTACTATCACATCATATCATATAGACCCGTTATTAAGTTAAACTACCCTCTCACCCAGCACATTAAATAATAACATCACCATATAAATTAACCAATAAGGATTACAAATTTCTACCTGTTACATATACACAGTCACCAAAAACAAACAAATAACCAGCTTTAAATATAATAAATAAAACCCCATTTTTTTCAAAAATTTAAAAATAAATTTAAAAGTAAATATAAATAATAATAATTTTTACCTATCATAATTTTACACAAACTCACCACACGTATACATATACATGTGAGGAAATATTATTCAGCGGAAAAACACATAATATGACGTATAGATTCACGAGATATTAACGAGACATTTCCGCCACACTTCCAATGTTTACATTTCAACATTTCAACATACAAATGCGTATGTATAGACATAACACCACCCGTATACATACATATATAATATCCGAAACTGCCCACATATGTTTATATATGTATGAGTCCCGACGGACGACCAAGTATGTATATATGTCTGCATACATCGATGTTTGCGTTAGTACGATGAATGATAAAACGACGAAAACCCCCACCACTTCCACAATAACACCAATACATGCAATCTACATAAACCCAAATTTTTAAAACATTAATCAGTTTCTTTAACGGTCGCTTTTTAAGGTTGAAACCCAGGGTCACTAAACATCTATCCAACTATCCATATAAATATATATATATATATATATATATATATATATATATATATATATATATATATATATATATATATATATAATTATGCCAAATCGGTTGGGTTTCTATCCTTTTGGCTTGAGGCAATCAGATATCTTATTAATGAGCTGTAATAACCTGAGCGAAATATTATGTTTGTATATCATTCCACACACACATACATACATACATATATATATATATATATATATATATATATATATATATATATATAAATATGTGTGTCTGTGTGTATATATATGTGTGTGTGTGTGTGTTATATACAAACATAATATTTTTCTTAAATATGTATGTAGTTTTAAACTAGTAATAAGAAACGGCAGATATTATTCTTTTAGAGTGAACTGTAAAACGGCATTAAATATTTCCACTTAATATCTACGTATGCACCATCGAATATTTAATATTCGTGTCGAAGCACAGTAAAACGCGACAGAACAATAGTTATTGTAGAGATGTCATATTTCAAGGTTCTAATGGAAACATTAGGATATACAATTAAATAACCTTTGCTTCATTTCACATATGTTGTATGCTTTACGAAATTTTGAAATTTAAATTTAACTTTGTTCATTGAAGCCAATAGGAAGTGCACCTGCAGAGCTGTTTTTAGCTGCTAATTAAATTCAAGGTTTAACACCGTGAAAGCAATGTGGTCGTAAAATATAATAGCGATTAGATCAAGAAAATATAAATAAATCATTAACTCTTCTATCGAGAAATGCAATTTTTTCCCACTATATTAGTCTTTTAATATTATAGATTTCAAAGTATGCTTATTCCTTCGAAAGAAATGACATTATCATATTTTCCCTCATACAGTTTATTTACTAAAAGATGTTAAGGAAACTAGCGAATATACGGTTGTGTAAGGTTGGATGTGCAGGTGATATATTATATAACGACTCAGAATTGGAAATTGAACGCTGATTTAAAATAACATTCGGTTTCGTTATATTGAATTACGAACAAATAACTTTGTGAAAGATATGGATCCATGTCTCATTCTCTCAGCTACATGATAATTAGTTGAAATTTAAAATCTTTATTACAGTGAATCCCTCATATCCGGAATCCCTCATATCTGGAATGTCTCATATCCGGAATCCCGCATTTCGTCTACCGCAAGGAAAGTTGGCTCCCTGTGCCGCACCAGGAAATTTTTCTCCCCGGAATCGATCCTCCAGATCTACAAATCAACAATTCGCCCTTGCATGGTGTATTGCTGCCATATATGGTCTGGAGCCCCTTCTGTTTGCCTCGGGGTTCTTGATAGGCTCCAGAGGCAGATATGCAATATAATTGGCCCTGCTCTGGCATCTCGTTTACAGTCACTTTCTCACAGACGCGCCGTCGCCTCTCTCTGTCTGTTTTACAAATACTTTCATGGCAATTGCTCCGAGGAGCTGCATTCGCTGGTTCCCAGACGTCATGAGTTCCAGCGCCCTACGAGGATGACATCCCGTTCTAACCCCTTCACTGTCGAAACTCCTAAATGTAGCCGTCTCTTCTACTCCAATAGCTTCATGTCTTGCACCTCTCGCCTGTGGAACTCCCTTCCCTTTTCCATTCCCTGTGAGCTATAATCTCCAGCTATTCAAACGTAATGTCAATCGACATCTCCAGTTGCCTTGATCTATCCACCACCCTACTCCTCATCCTTTTCTCTTTCACTCCTATCTGATCTTGCTCCAAATTTTCTGTAACCCCTTGCGTCCTAGTGGCTTCCCGCCTTGCTTGGGGTGAATCGCTTAAAAAAAAAAAATTATCCGGGCATGATTTTTATGTTTATATTTGATCTATTTCGGTAATGTGTAACTGATTTGAAATCTGTTTTTTCAGAAAATTTACGTTCATTAACTGTATATGCTTATTTCACTCTAACGGATTGTTTTTGTGCAAAAGATGATATGAATAAGAGGAAAAGTACAACTTTGGAAATATCCCAAAAAGTGGAAATTTTAAACAAACTAGAAGCTGGTGAAAATTCATTGTAACTAATGGCTGAGTTCAAAATAGGAAATTGAACATTGTATGAGATAAAATCTTTCCAAGAACATATTCGTCTGCGTTCACACTGACAAAATGAACAAGGAAATAAAAAAAATATGATTTTGATGAAACTTGGTCTTAAATTGAAAAAGCTATTGAAAGTGTTGTCAGTTTTATAGAAAAAAGCCAGCATTCTGCTATGACGATTGCGGTAAAGCACGTATAGTTTAAAAGTTTCAAAAACAAAAATAAATGCGGAAATTGTTTAGAATGACATTAGACAGTGATTAAAAAAATCCTTGTTACTTTATTTTGTTTGCATACGTGGCATACTTAATTTAATTGATATTCATTAGCATGGCATAATTTATTTCTGTTTCCTTAAAATCAATTCCGTTATATTTCACTCACCATTAGCTTATTTTATTTCCTATAAAACATTGAAAATACATGTTAAACCTGGTTTTACTTCTTTTATTTTAATCTAGATGTAACCCCTAATATCAATAATGTGTAACCAATTCCACTTATCCTAAAGGCCTTCTCTGTCCGGTTGTCGAGGATACTTCTTCCATTCCAAAACAATGTATTGCTTTTAAGTAACCTACAAAATGTTGATACGGTGTAAAAACAAATCATTTGATTAACAAGCGAAATTACAATATATACTTATGGAATTATTTACCAAAATATGTTAAGCATGACACACAGAATTTATTTAAAGTTTCCTTAAAGATATTTATTCTACGGGAACAGGTTCCATTCGTTTTGGACACAGAGCATTAGAAAACAATGCTTTTACAGAGTAAGTGTAATACAGTTGTTTTTTTATATATATATATATTGTGACTGTAAACATTCACTAATAAAACCCGTGAAACCTTCGCGGCTTTATTCTTTCAATTTATTTTCTTTAAGCTGACGGCTATATAGCATTAAACAACGGTTCCCGTGCGATCACCAAAGTTAAGCAACCCCGAGCCTGGTCAGTACCTAGATAGGTGACGGCTTAGGAATACCATTTGCTGTAAGCTTGGTGTGTGGGCGGTTTAATAGATGCTGGCTCGGAAATTTTAATCGGAGAGTTTCAATTCCATTTGCCGTCGTTATATACACTTACGCGCAAATCCATTTTGGGGAAGGTATGACTTTGCATCATTATTCGCCAGCTATGGGTTAATTAGTAATAATTGTATCAGTAAATCACAATAAAATTCATACAATCTTAAAATATTGTCTGGTTTTAAATAAACTGCAAATATTGAATAAACCCTAGAAAACCAAACAATCAATCAAAAATGATTTCTTTATTTCCTTTTCTCACTGAAATCAAACAGCATCTCATATAAGTGTCTTAAAGTGTCTTTTCTTCCCTCGCGTTCAAATTAGAACAGTTAATTATTTTTTTAGGTTTTAGACGAACATTTGTTCCTTTTTATAATTATTTAATTACTGAGACCAAGTAGCGTCTCTGATATGTCTTTTCCATATTGCCACACGATCAAAACGGAATAGTCTATTATTTATGAGATATTGACAGGGATTAGCGTACGTACTGACTAAAGAACTAAGCGGGAGTAAGCAGAATAGTAATAATAAGACTGACTAAACATTTCTTCTACTGTCTGGTGAAATTTATAAAATCTGTCTCTGAAATACTTTTTTTGGAAAATATGTTTCTTAACCTTACAATCATCTTTCTTTTCAGTATTGACGGAGCTTCATTCTTAACTTTTGCTTGAAATAGTCTGGAATATACACCTGTTGGTTATGTCTTCTTACTTTCACTTGGATTTGCATTCGCTATGCATTTTAATAGGTGCTTCTGTTAAATTAATTCAAGAGATATGGTTTCTGTTAGTTGGTCAATATCATTATGATTATGTACGAGGTTCCAAGAAGCATTGTCATCTCTAAGAGTTACAAACTTCATTCTCTGGAAGCCATGATTAATCATTGATCTTTAAAAGTGGTTGTATACGACTGAGAAATTGTTTGGCGTCACGCATGACGTCATTAGGAATGACTATTTATTGAAAGCAAATAAAGAAGATGAACGGATTTTTCCCATTAATGGTTTTATTATAAGTCCTTACAGATCCAATTTCATAATACTGTCTAGGAATCCTGAAACAAAGTAAGGCGAATTCTTCCGAATAATCAACCTAATGACCGAATAATAAAAACTCGTCATCCAAATTCTGATCTATACAGCGTGGTGCAGAATTAGTCAAAAATAGAATTGGTAAAGTGCTGGTTATTTAAAGACACTGGATCAAGGAATGCGATATTTATGACCAGAAGAATATCAGGTAATATTGTTTCCTTATGTTTTATAGATTAATGCAAAAGAATTTGACAAGTTATTGCACAATGTACTTGTAATAATGAACGCAAATAAAGAATTACCTTGACGAAATCTTTAATAAACAGAACAGCCCACGACGGGCCTAAGATTAAATATGAATGCAAGTCAAAGGGGATATGTATATATAGTACAACAAAAGATGGATAATTCCGGAAGTGACAAATCGAAGGAAGTTAATGTTTATGATATTGCTTAATCCCTCCGTCCATTGGATTCTCAGTATCCTTGTGTAGGACTACACAGTGTTCCAAATGATAAACGTTGATAAGTTTATATTTATTTCCAATATGGAATCATGTTTCTGTACTTGACAATTTTATTATTAAGAAATTATATTGGTCAAATTATGGAAGATGATGTCATGCAAATTTCCCGTGGTTGCTATTTCACAAGTGGATGTTTTCTGCTAATTGTCGCATGACTTTTGGAACACCCTTTACATTACCTCCAATCTCAGGAGAAATTATAAATCATTCATTGTTATAAAAGAGTATAGATATCACATAACATTCCAACACTTTTCTATTTTGTAACAACATTTTTCTGTTTCTTAACACATTTCTTAATTTTTGTGATGGCTCTTTTGCTAATACAAAAGGCTTTCAGATTTCGCTGTTTCATTTCTTTGCTTCTTGACAAATTGTTTAATGTCTGTGTTTCCTCTTCTGCTAATCAAAAAGATGTTCAGATTTCAGAGTCACAATTATCTCTTTATTAACATATTACGTAGTTTTTTGTTTTTTTTGTTCTTTTGGGGTTTTTTTTCTGGTGGCTCTTTCACTAATCCGAAAGGTCTTCAGATTTCGGTGTTCCCCTTTTCTGTTTCTTGACATTTTGCTTAGATTTTTATGGCTCTTCCGCTAATCCGAGAGGTCTTCAGGTTTCGGTGTCACATTTTTCTGTTTCTTAACACTTTGCTTAGATTTTTTATGGCTCTTCCGGTAATCGAAAAGATGTTCATAATTCGGTCTCACATTATTATTTTTTTCTTTTTCTTAACACATTGTATACTTTTTGAGATAGAACTTTCTACTAATGCAAAAGGTTTTCAGATTTCGGTGTTATACTTTACTTTTTCTTAACACATTTCTTAATGTTTGTGATGACACTTCCGTTAATCTAAAATCTGTTCAGTTTTCGGTATTACATTTTCAATCCTATGTTAAGATACATCACGCATGTATAAAGTCTGTAGTAGTTTAATGAGGATACCTCCAATTTCTAACTCGCATCTTAATTTACTTTTCTTGATAACTATTATTTCTGTCTTCTTGCAATTAATAGCTAATCTGGCTTTCGTTACCTTCCTTCTCAATGAGGTTACTGCAGTTTTTTTTCGGTGTTAGCTATCAAGGCAGGGTCATCTGTATGTCTTATCTTTTAAAGATATTTAACTGATCGTGTCGCTATACTTCACTCATCCAGTGTAGCACACAGAGCTTTGACTGGGGTGTTATGTTTTCAAGATCGTTAATTGTGCATGCATCTTCAAGATTAGAGCAAACTATAAGATGTGCCACCGCTTGTAAGTTAGTATCATTATCATTAGAATTTCCTTCTATATGAAAGTTGACGCTATAGCGACAAAACATCATTTCGGTGTGGATTCAGGCAGATCCAGTAGGACCAACTACCACTGTAGCCATGGATTTGGATTCTTTGAAGATTAACGGGGAATACTGAAATAAAATGGCAACAAATACAAAAGTTATACTTAGAATCAGATAACAATGGGCGAAATTTTGTGGACACTGGGAAATTAAGACTCAAATGCATATTGAAAACAAGTTAGATAGGGCAAAGCAGCAAGGCACCTAACAGTTGAGCTTGTTTGAATGAATCGTGGAATCGTAATTAGCAGGCTTGGAAAAGAGAAAAACATTGTTAAAAGCCAGAAGGCATAGGAAGATTTGGATTTCCGTGATCGTCCATATCCAGAAGGGAAATAGAACATAGCAGAGAAAGAAGTAAATCGGACCTATATCAAATTCCAATATAATTAGCATTACTTCTAAATCCATTTATCTATCAATTTATTATAAATTTTATCTATAAGACTTAGATTTGACATTGAATAACCCTAAAATGTTGGAAATGGCGGTGAATTAAACAACAAAGCTACAAGAAAAAAATCGTTCAAATTTTAATTTAAGCCAAAGTACTTTCGAATTATTTTTTTGAATAGATCATGCAATTTTTTGAGCATGATTTAGTTCGACTTCTCTCATTTATTTTAGTTTTTTTTTTATTTTAACGAATGATTTTTTTATCCTTCTATTTTTTTCTCATTTTCGATTACAAAATGCGCGTAATCACAAACATACAAACCTCTCTCCCCCTTTCCCCCTCTATCTCTATCTCCCTCATATCCCATATATATATATATATATATATATATATATATATATATATATATATATATATATATATATATATATCATATTACATTTTCTTTATTTTAAACTCCTAAGAATGTATCTTTTGTTTAAAGCCTACATTGTTTTCTCAGAAAATAATTCCTCTTTCGATTCAGCGTTCCATTCTTGGAGATTCAATGAAAGCACTATTCTAGATCCATGTAATTTTTCCTTGGGGTTTCATTGTTTTCCATAATTTCAAATAATTAGTTATCCCCTTAAGAAAGTCTCACTTTTTTTCTGTTATTTCTTTCATGGTTACGTTGTCTTTTCTTTGTTTTATTTTCTATTGTTTTCATCAATACATAATGTATTTTATTTTCATTACGTTTTTCAATAATTTGTTTGTTTCTTCTGAATTTCGTTTGCTCGCTTCTTTGCTCTTTAGCGATCACGTAGGTTATATTTAGTTAATTTTATTTCTTAAGTAGAACAAAAAGAAATCTATACAACTTAAAGCGCAGTTTTTGGAAACAAGCGGCGTTCTGAGTGACGTTCAGGTGAGAGCGTGGTTCTATCGTGATCTTTCACGAACAATGACTTTTCAAGTAATCTTCTTTGTCAATATGTTATAAATAGAATGGGTATTATTAGAGCAAACAGGGAAGTGAAATTACTGCAGGGCCATCCGTTGTGTTCTCTTCAACAGAGTTTTCTATTCTATCAGTATATCAAACAGAGACTACGATGAGGAAAGGAAAGGAGGCCTTTTTAGTTTTGAAATCATATTGCTTGTTCAGTTTTCTAATGGAAATCGACTTAATTTCATTAGGTTGTATAGGAATCAAAAGTCATGAATTTACTGACGGGGGTAGGGTTAGTATTCTATATCTTTAGAATGGAAATTTGCTTCTTTTACAAAATTTCGCATTTTCTAAAACCGTTCTGTTTTCTTCGTCCACTTTTACTGTAAATGTATAA
Source organism: Acanthosepion pharaonis (assembly GCA_903632075.3). NCBI lineage: Eukaryota > Metazoa > Mollusca > Cephalopoda > Sepiida > Sepiidae > Acanthosepion > Acanthosepion pharaonis. The sequence goes on along the minus strand of CAHIKZ030001793.1, from coordinate 38,257 downwards.
TACAAATTCTGGGATATTTTCTGTTAATTCAAACCAAATAATACAACGTTAGTTATCGTAAATAATAAAAAAAAAACAAACCAAGAAATTATAAATTTTAAATCAAAGTTTATTTATTTTTTATTACCTTATTGTCACTCTTTTGTAATCATAAATTCTAAATCAAAGTATCTTTAGCTTGCCTCGCAACAACTCCAACTTAAAAATTACCTTCGTCTTGGGTATGATGAAAAACTACATCCGTGTCCTGGGTAGGACGATGAAATTGCATCCAGCGACGGGCCTCTGATCTGGAGGTTTTAAGGAGCGTGGAATCACCTTTTAATTGCTGGTCTTCCCGGGCCTACCCTGACCCGGGGTGGTAGCCCCTGTTAGGGTCCCAGCTGTGGGTAAGTGGTTAACTCTGGAACTGAGGTAAAAAGCATTTAAATGTAGGTTTTAATACCAGAAATACTTTGTAAAACATTTTTATCAGAAATAAATTTTTGAAGACAAAAACTAGTTCCAGCAATAGGTTTTTGAAAAAAATATTACCAGCAATACGTTTTGGAAATAATATTACCAGATATATATTTTTGAGGAAAAAATATCTCCAGAAATAGTTTTTTGACAAGACAAAATATTACCTGGTAAAAATTTTGTAGGCATTAAATAAATAATTGAGGTTGGTATGCCGTAAAACAAAAGAAACCAAACCAAATCAAACCAAACTTAAAATTACCGAAAATACTAGAGATATTCACATTTCGTAAGTATAGATGATATTCCAGGTAATTACGATGATTCTTTACAGTAAAAAAACAGCTTTAGATTTGTTTATCGTGATGAGCGCAAAAGTAGATCCCACACTTAGAAATAGCACACCAGAGTCACCATACATTTAGAGCGATTAAAAAAGTCAACAGAACCGGAGTTCAATTGACGGTCCTCACTGTGGGATAATTTCGTGTGAACATCAGTAAATACTTTTTATTTTGCAGTAAATTAATATTTGGGGGTGAATTAACAGAAAAGATTTCGAATTCTGTAAATGTTGCGGGAGGGTAGTAATTAAAAGGAACATGGAATAGTTAATAAATGAAACGTTTTCAAATATTGGCTCAAGCTGCTAATTAGTACCTTTTCGACTAACAGTTATGGAAAAAGCCGTCCCGCCAATCTGTTTAATTGCTAAATAAGTTGAATGAGGTCATCAATGAAGGGGATTTTCTAAGCGTACCTTAGATGAGGCACAATGCCGAAAATATCGAACACCACTTGAAGATCGAGCTCCATAGTCAGTCATAATCGATCTAGCGAGACCAGCTTGCTAATCATTAGACCACGTCGAATTGGTCTAAAATGATTTTCCAAGCGAAGGTTAGATGTGGCCCAATGATGAAAGTTTGGACCACCTAATTGGGATCAAACCCCCTATTCAGTTGTAATCCATCTAGCGAGAAAAGCTTGCGGATCTGTATAGCATGTTGAAGTGACCCAGTCACGTCACTGATACACTACGAATGTTTCAAATTATTGTTAACCCATGATATGACCCAAAAGCCTCTTGAATGGGCATAAACAGAAGGGGGCAGATTATAAGAATATTTAACAAATATTACGTTTGATTTTAGATTGAAGCAGTCAAGATTGTAGACATTGTGGAAGCATCCTCAAAACAGCAGCACTTCTACAAATTCTGTTCGAATGGAACTTCTTCCTTACTAATGGAATACGAAGGAGATGAGTATGATTTGACTCTGTGTATATGGTCTTAACTCTCAAGAAGTACAGCTTAGACATTATTAACTCTGCCAAGGTTAGAGAAAATTGTGCAACTCCAGGCATAATCTCTCCATTTTTATTCTTACTTGACTTTCTGAAAATATCAACCATGGCATTTAAGTACTTCCTGGTACGTTATAAGGAGCGAACAATTTATCCTATATATTTAGTTGTATATATGATCTCCACTTTAGTTGAACTAAAATCCCAACAATAAGCTCAAAACAAAGAGACACACTGAGAGTGCAAACATTAATGGCGACGGAGATGACAGGGAATTTGGAAATATAATTTACCCAAGAAAATATTACTTGCCAAGCCAAAATATTTCATAGCGATAATAACAGACGACCTGTTATGTGGTAGCCGATTTATTCTTTAGTCCTTGCATCTGAGGATGGTTCATTATTTCTTAACGATTTAATAGACATGCCTAATAGACAAACTACCAGGAAAATACTAATAAAAATATATCATTATTCGAGTATTGACTATGCGATCAGGAGAGCAAATCAGCAGATGTGGTTTGATCTGACAGAGGCGATCATGGCATCATATAAGCGTCAAAATTATGTCTAATGTGCGATCAGGGGAAAATAAATGATGCCAGTTAAATTGGAGCTTTTGGGAGGGAATTATCTCATATTATGACGTCGTGCCTAGAGATAATAAAATACCATACATATATAAAAAATAAATTATACAATGAATTTGCAACGTCACGCCAATTCTTTAATCATTAAAGTATATTTTTATTTATTTGGTCATACTCTACTCCACTACACAATACCGATTTCTAGAGTTAAATATTCTACGGAAAGTTTCCAACCATCGATTTTTGTTTGGTATGAAAGTACTCTTGGTTGTCGGCTTTTCATTTTTTTAAATCTTGTCAATGGAAAATGCGTTTATGATTGCATTCTTTGAGATAATCGTTTTTAGACTATTTTTAGAATGATTGTTTGGTTTGTTCAAAGTTTTTCTCGTAAAAAAAAATAAAAAAGAGAGGGCTACCCCTATGAAATTAATTAATAATACATATTATAATATGCTTTATGTAATGAGGGAAGTAAAATCGAGAAATTTAGTGTTGGAAGGGTATATGTCAATCCTTATTTATTCGCTTTTAATTTAGCAATTTCTTCCTATCTCTTAGTATTAAAATATATATATTTTTACTTATTTCCGTTTTTATTTTCTTCCTTTGAAATATGCAATGTCATTTGGTCATTAATTCACTTCTGCTTCTGTTGATTCTGTTAAACTATTTTGACACAAGACCACAATTCAGGCATCGTAAGCGAGGATAGAACTTAATAATTTTAGGAATATTCATAAATTATATACAGGGATGGGACCATCCCCGTTTGATTTCAAAACATATAAATCAAGACTCACATACAGTAAACAAATGTCAGTATATTTAGATAAGATACAACAATTAAAGATTGCCATGAATAAGGCATTAGTCTTTCATGTGAACATGAAGAGAGTCATTCAATTATAAACAAAGTAAAATATTACAGACACTTAAGAAGCAAGTACTATTTGTTAAGTTAATATATATATATATATATATATATATATATATATATATATATATATATATATATATATATATATATATATATATATATATTTAAAAATATGATTCCAAATCGCGACATAAGAAGTCCCATGTTTAAAAACAAGAGCCGAAAACTTCAATATAATTATTTAAATTAAATTGAGTTAAAAAAAAAGCTCTGTTCCATCTTCAAGCGAAATTTTTTTTGGAATAACGTGTTTCTGAAATTTACGTGTTTTAAAAATTGAAATCAAAATTTTCATGGTAACAGCTAGGGCGAATTGTTTAAGTTGGGTAGGCAGGTGTTGGGTGTTAATAATAAGTATCAGTATAGAGTTATATATGTATATGTTAATAATAAGTATCAGTATAGAGTTATATATATATATATATATATATATATATATATATATATATATATATATATATATATGCACACACATATATATATGTACACACATATGTATATATATATATATATATACACATACGCACACACAAAAACATACACACACACATATATTTATATAAATATATATACAAATTATTTTAGGAAATTATGTCAACAACATGTCAAAAGCGCTTCAGAAATGCAATTATGTTTCGATGCAAATGAACGTGCTTCATCAGGAGTTAGTAATTAACTGGCAAGTAGACTATTAAGATTCAAAAAAAGATGCCACCACATTTCACGAGAAAAAGAAAGAAAAAGGGTAAGAAAAAGGAGAGGAGATGGGTGCAGGTTTTGTTTTGTTTTTACTCGGATCAATCTATCGGAATGCCCAACGATATGTTGAAAATATCGGAAGAAGTGAAAGTTAAGAAACGGTCGTACGAATTGTCATAATCCGCAGATGAAGAAATGTAGACGGCACACAGACGGCGTATACGATCGGATGTAAATGGCTGAAATATTGTACAGCAGACGATCTCATTTTCTAGGAAAGATGAAAGTAATTTAACAAGATACGCGACAAGCTACATTCCTTGTGAGTTAAGAAAAAACAAAAACAAAACAAAATCTCTTTTAGAGTTGGTAAATAAACAGGCTTTTAAGAAACCAATGAATTATTAAAATATATGGAACTTAGTAAAATAATGCAACTGTTGAATAAATTTTCTTTATATAGGGTGTTAACAATAACCAATCAACGTAAAATGTTAACATGTCGGCCAAACATCTATATACCGGGTGTTACCAACTCTACCAGAGAATTAATTAACAAATATATATATATATGTGTGTGTGTGTGTGCATGTGTGTGTGTGTTTTCCAATGTTATATATATATATATATATATATATATATATATATATATATATATATATATATAATAAGATAAAATATACATACATACATACATACATACATATATATATATATATATATATATATATATATATATATATATATATATATATAGGCTGCGCTGGATAAATTGTTGACTATTTCTAGTCTTAATTTGCCGCATCTGCGTTTTCGTCACGGACGCTTCCATCGTGACTCGAGGATTTAGGGCTACCATGGATCAATACAGTGTTTGCTGGAAGACCATATATCTGGCACCAGGACTTTGCACCATGCCACGCAAGCAGGATAAACGAGTCATGGCTGTCAGAAAATATCGACGACCAAATAAACCCTTAAATCCTGTCACTTAACACACTTGATGGCAACTTCTTTGATTATTATGTGCGGGTCTTATTTTTAACAACAAAGATGAACTGAAGTCAAGAATTATGGCAGCATTCACAAACTTAAACAGGGAGACAGTCCAGAATAGATGCAGGAGATTCTGAAGTTTCTGGTTTAAGCCAGTAGCGTTTTTATTGAATAAATGTACCTTTTACACTTTGGTGATATTTTTGTGTAATTTTGGTAAATATTTATGTTAAAATGAGATGTCAGTGTTATTTTCATTTTTACGTAATTTAGACGAAGATAATTTATGCTTCTTACCTTGCATATGAATGATAAAGCATTTCAAATATTGCTAAATTAATGGAACTGAAAACTGTTTGAGTAACACGCCATTATGTATTAAAAAATGACAACAGAATTTCACCTTTCGTGGTATAAGAAAATAAAAATGTCCGTATTGGTCTTCCTGGCATTAGCTATTCATCTCTCTTCGAAATAAGATCATTGGCCTTTTTAGAAATGATATGAAGTGTCCGCCTTTTAGAATTTACATTCCGTTGAAAAAGAATGAAAACGATAAAGATAATTGGAAAGGAGAATAAATAAAAAACATTTGTTTCATGTATTATCTTATCTTTCTCATGACTTTGTAATTCAAATCCCAATAAAACAATGTAGTTCATTTCAAATATTGTCTAATCAAGAACTCCAAATAAGTCTACCAAGCGCCCATTTTATAAGACGATTTAGCAAAACTGGATAATTTAAACAGTATTCTAATATTCAAATTTTATAGTAGTTAAGTTTCTTATCATTTTCAGAACAAAAAAGAAATTAGGAACTATTGATCACATTTAATTTAATCAACCGTTCCGAAGATATTTCTTTCCTTTCCGTAATTATATAAAAAAAAAGTTTTCTTCATTATGAACTCGTCTTAATTATCACCCTTTATTTATAACTTACGCTTGAATTGTTTTTATCAAACGGTAATTAGACATTTATGTCACCAAGTACGGCTGATTGGTGTTTTAATTTTAAATATTAAAGAGAAAATACTGACTATATTCTTTGTAGTTCTTTGGTTAGGTACTGTTCTAAATGTTGCTAGAACCATTGTTTCATGTTCGTTTCGACGAAGACTTACTAAAGACAAAAATGTCATATATATATAATCAAAAACGAAAGAAATGCAATACCTCATATAACTACCTTCTTTAATGTCTAATAATACTATAGAAGAGGTATTTTGTTGATTATAATAATACCTCTACAGCTGCGGTAGAGGTTCCTCCCGGATATAGCTCCTACATAATGACAGATGAAAATATCAATGTCAGTAATGTTTTGCCATTATGTGGGAGGTACTTCTGGGACATATATTTGTTAGGTATTTCTTTTGCACCCTGTAAAATACGTAACGCAGACGACACAATGTGTGTAGCATACATTGTAATGAAACCTTTTCTTTCCTTTTTTTTAAATGATGTTCACCGTGTACAAGGACCAAGGCCTGAAAGGGTTAAGTTGGTAGGGTTCACGGAAGCATCTTCTTGGTAGCTAACCCAATAAACAGTAGATTTTGGGAAGAAGCTGCTCGAATGGAACTTACATCACGCCAGTGGAATAGGCAGTTAGTGCGGATGCTCTCTTAATAGTGCGTGGCATGACAGGTCTTCGAAATATAGTTCATCTGAACGCTTACCATGGAAGTAGCGACAAAGTTGCGAGAGGCTGGCCACCATTCGTCTGTGGGAAAGCTGCTGTAGGATGAAAAACAATCTACCACCCTAAATAACACGGGGTCGTTTTTGAACTGGAAATTGATGACTGCCCATATAGGGGTATTGTAATGGTAGAGAACAGTAAAAAGAGTTACTGGATCTGTACAGCGATTTATCGTATGCACGATATTTAGCGGTGTATCGTATGCACGAGTTTCATTTGAGGTATAATCTGAATAAATATTAGACAAGATCGAAGAGTAAAGAAGGACTTATGCCATAAGCTTTAATTTAAGAAAAAATTATGCACGTTTCCTAGCTAAAGAGTCCGACCAGTTTGCGAGTCTCTTATTATGGATTTCAAGTGAAGAATGTATATATATTTAATTAATTTCGCTTCCTCTTTCTTCCGTCTTCCTTTTTTCAATATCAACCCTGATCCCTCATCAGCCAATCATTTATACAAGAAACTCAGATTACGTTTTTTATGTCTCTCTGGCCTTCAATACGTCTTGTGGGTGTCATATTCTCCAAGCACTCTTTACTCATTTTTTCCTAAGATTTCAACTGACTCTTTCTGATTTTAACTATATGCAACCTTGTCCTTTCTATTTTCCTTAAAACTTTCTACTTAATAATATTTACACCCTTGTGCAAATTAATTGAAACAAAACGATTAATTCCCTTCCAATTTACTATTTTTCTTCGTATTTGTCCAATGAAACATGACCCAGTACACATGTTAGTATTTCATATGCCCATTCAACGAAGTCATTCCTTGAAGATTGACTACAGATTTCCGATTGGATTAAAATCAGGAGAACTTCAGAGCCAGTCTATAGTACATTGATTTGCTCACACACGTCCAGTTTGTACTAGAATAAAAAAATGAAGATATAGGTTCATTTTAGTTTCGAGTTAAAAGTTAGACACAAGTCCAGTTTTGACTCGAGTCAAAAAAGTAAAGTGATGTCCAATTTACACAATGTCTGCAAGTATCCCCACCCCGGAAATTAATTCATTTTGTGACGAGGGGACTTACTCCTTTGTAGGGGATGCAATGGCGTATATTCCAAGCCCACTAGGGGATCACATAACTGGTAAAGTGTACCTGTATGTTTGTGCAGCGTTACAATTTTCGTACACTTCCTTGGAGCAACGTCCATCGCAGACAATGGTCGTAGGAGAACTAATCGACAGTCGAGACAATAGTGTCTGGGCGTAATAAAAATCTGATGCAATCACAGATGAAGCAATATATTTCAAGGCCAAAAACATTTCATCATACACCCCGAAAATAGATTCATGTTACTATGCACATCACTACAAATGACCTAACCTGAGGAAAAATAGGAATCGATTACACTCTGTCACTCCAGTGGGGCTAAAACGAATCTATGTTGAAAGAAAGGTAACTAAAGCGGTTGTTTCAATTAATCTGCATAAGGGTGTAATTTATCATATTCCCAGAATCATTCTGTACAATCAAATATCTATTGCTTCACCCGTCTTCTTCCTCTGTAGAGAGATTTACCGTCAATCAGTGGCTTATAGGATGACTGTTATTATACGACAATTTATCCCTTTTCTTTGTCTTAATTTAAGTTTTACTGTTTCTTTATACTTTGCTTAGCTTTTGGAAGTCATACATTGATATGTCATTGCAGTTCGTATTTCTGTGCAAGATTTGAGTGCTCTAGTAAAACACATTCCAAATATTTACACTTTCGCACTGGCTTGATTTTTGTGTCTTCAACTCCTTGTTCGCCTCGTGGGCTCTTCACCTTACTTATAGTTATATATTCTCTCTTCTTATAATTAATAGTTCTTCTTTAATTCGTTCATCTAGACTCTTTATTGCATTCTCTTGTATTCTCTAGTGTCTCTCTTCTGTGTCTGCTCTCAAACCTGTGTCATCTGCATATTTTATGTAGTTATGGTTGCGGGAGCCGAGAATAAACCCTTGTAGAACTTCTGTTATATCGGAATTAAATCAATCTAAAGCTTGAATTCAGTCCGGTGACAAGATATACATTGACCTTAAGTTCTTTTCATTTTTTTGGCATTTAGTAAATTCTAATCGAATACAGCGTGTAAGCTCCCAGTATAGTTTTTAGATTATTCAAACATCTTTCCACAATAAACAAAGCTTATCTCGCGGTTCAAACCAGTCTTGTTATCAAAAGCTTTTTTAAGCATTTCATACCAAGCAAGGCGGGAATAGTACTAGAACGCAAAAGGTTACAGAGATTGGGAGCAAGAGTAAATAGCCATGACAGAGGAAAGGATGAAGAGAAGGACGGGGAAATAGATAAAGTCATCTGGAGATGTCGAGTGACATTGCATTTGAATAGTTGGAGATTATAGGTATCAGGGAAGCAAAAACGAAGGAAGTTATTTCCACAGACGAGAAGTGCGAGACATGAAGTTATTGGAGTTGAAGAGACGGCTACATTTTACCGTTTCTACATGAAATCGTGGGATTGAGACGCCGACCTAATGGCACGTTAAATTCATGCAGATTGGGAATTGGTAAAGATAGCTGGTTAGAGCAGCGACCGAGAAAGCATTTGTAGAAAAGACAGAGGGAGTCAACGGCCCTCTGTGAGGGAGCGACTGTAAAGGAGATGACAGATCAGGCCCAACCACATTAAATATCTGTCTCTGGATTTTGTTGAGGCCCCTGAGACGAACATCGGGGGCTCAATAGCATATACAATAGTAATAAAATGATTGAAACATAGAAACACAACAGTATGCATTTGTATGGCACTTTTTAAAATCTAATCCTGAGCATAAATATGACGTTCTTTGTTCAAGTCTCTTTAAGGAAATAGCAGTTTCCTGCCATCCCTCCTGTTAATTCGGGGGAGAAGATTTGCTTTACGATTCAGTAAACTGATTCGCAATTGACAATGGTAAGTACTTGGGTGCTGCAGCGACAATTGCCGAATCAGAAGATGTTAAGGAATAAAAAAGTTGTTAGAGTGAAAGAAAAAAAAAAGAGCGGTATTTTAAGGTGATATCTGATATGCTCATTGGGAAAAAAATAAACGGACAAATTCAGGGATGAAGAAGAGGCTTGACGCGATACGGAAATGTTAGAAATCAAGATATTTTAAAAGGCTGTGAAAATAAAATGAAAATCATACAGAAATCAGAAAGACAAAGACAAAATTCTGGAAAAGTGAGTGAGATGTAAGCTAATAATTTCTTATTTTCACTATTTACCAGTTATCTACTGTTTTCTTTTCATATTCTCTCTTCTTAATAGTAAATTTTCCCCTATTTGCTAACACTTGCATCTTAGTGGCTTCATTACAATTCTTGGCGTGAGATGATTAAAAAAAAAAGAAATGATGTGAGATCAGAAAACTTGGAGAAATTAAATTAATTTAAAAGCATTGAGTTTTTCTTGGAAACCAATCACATTGTATTTTGAGAATGATGTGGGAACAACATAAATGTTATAGAAAACAAAGTAAAACCAGGAAAATATTCGGCGTTATGGTCACAATATTCTAAAAATAAATAATACATACAAATGTATGAAATGCTGTTGAAATCATGGCCTAGATATGTAAGAATAGAAGAATAACTCATATAAAATACGGTAATGTATATTATTTAATATGTAATATGTTTACTAAATGATTTTTTGCCATTTCCTCTCGAAGACACTTCTATTAAATGTTTAAGGAATATGAAAAATATCACTCACACTGCTAATTAACAGGTTGTAGAATGAGACAACAGATACAGTGAAGTAACCACAAATATACTGAAACAAATGTGATCCATTTCTCGAAAGAACAGTTGTAAATATAATATTTATACACAATATATATGAAGAAATATAGTTTTAAGGTGTGGTATATTTATGGGATAAAGTGCCCAATATCAGATATAGACAGTATGTAAATATATATATATATATATATATATATATATAATTGGTCTCATCGCTTTGATGTTAAGATAGCTAGATTTATAATTACATTTCATTCTAAAAGTTTTTTTTTCGTTCACTCTCGCATGTGAAAATGTCACTGTTACATACATACTTGAAAAATCCGAATAAAACTTCAAAGACAATCATTTTTGTTCCCGATACCGGTTTTCGTATTATATTTACTCTTCTCTGGAGTCATGTCGGTCTCTTTAAACCCCAGTTTCCCTTGAGTGTTATTAACCTTATTACCTTCTTTCGGTATTCCATATATATATATATATATATATATATATATATATATATATATATATATATATATATATTCAATCATGTTTTTTCATTGAATAATATAGAAGTATTTATTTTTATGATAAACGTTTCTACTTCTCTAATAAGTTTTTGATATTTATATGAAATTCATCAAGAATGGAGCCATACCCTTTTTACAGCCCAAGTATTTTAGCTCTCCCTCTGGGGTGAATTTCAAAGTCACATTTATTGTAACTGTGATCGTCTTGACTGTGATTTTTAAAAACATGCCTGGACGTATTATTATTATTATTATTATTATTATTATAACATTTTAAACTACAACAGATTTATTTTAAAATTTCCCAAAAAAGGCGCCGTGAATGTATGAATACAGTATTTAAAAAAATTTGTCGGGGCGAAACATGGGTATCCACTAAATAGCATGTAAAGTGGTAAAAGCATCAAAGCTTATAGTAAAAGTAAGCGGAGATATATGTGTCCATGGCTTTAGAGTTTATGACTCATAACATCTTCTATTTTCTTTCTTTTTTTTCTGTTTTATAGACCAATTTGTCCTTTTGCCATTCAACATCACAAATTCATAATATACGTTTATTTTTATCTTCCATTTATTAATGTCGGTATGTCATCTAATTGTAAAATTATTCAAACCACTTTCTGAATTATTTTCCGAGAAATTTCATCTATCTTTTCGAATTATTCATTTTCTTGCAGATATTATTTTTTCTAATGGGTGTTGTGCGGCGAGATCAGATTCCAGCTGAGGGTGTGGTCTTTTCTTTCGTTCAAATATACTTGAACTTGAATCTATCTCTTCTACCTACCAGTTTTCTAATAGCATGTCAGATTAGGCTTTCTTGATTTGGTCGGGGATCACTCTAAAAGGATATATCTAAATGAACAACTGATTGGGTGTAAACTAGAAATTCCTGTTCATAAAAACGTAGCTGTTAGGGAAAAACAACGTCTTTAGTCTGCAAATCTATTCTCTTACGTGAGTGCTTCCTGTTTCACCAAAAACCTGTTCCTTAAGTGGAGCATAAACTGACAATACCAAGTGACAGAATTTTTCTTAAAACGTTTTTTTGTTTTCTACGAAATAATTCGTTGTTGCTTCCGCCGAAGTGTTAATTCACATGAAAATGACATTAAGATTTCAAATGAAGCTATAAATCGACATATAACATTGTTTATGTTTTCTTTTTCTTCCTAAATTGGTTATTTAGAAGATGGCATCTGAAGACAGATTTGCAATTGACCTCTGGCAGTGAACGTGTTAATTTAAATTAAATTTTATTCATACAGCGCCGCTTGAAATTCTGTCTATCCTGCCAGACATAGTCATATTTATTGTGAAAAAAATATATTAAAAGTGCATCTGAATACCAGTCTTTTCGAAATTAATGAATACAAATTATAAATGGATATATTTTAGTTATTTATTAAAAAAAATTTTCCCAAACTGAAACTCTACAAAATTACGTGATTCCATATCCGTATTTATGATATCAAGTCGGTAATAAATTCAGCTAAAATATATTTGAGTGCTTAATTAGTTAACCTAAGCGGACTAATCCAATGAGTCATCCTTAGTAAAATTTGTTGACTAATGGAGTATAAGAGAGGAGGAAATCATCTAAGCTACAGGAATACCTAAATATATCCTTGCTATCAAACAATACAGAGAGGAAAGGAGATATAAAGTTTTTCCACCAATTTAATATTTTTCGTTTTCAGGGATTAAACTATAGGAATTGTCTATAGTTATAATTGTTTCGACCGCTTTTGGCTATTTCTCTTTCCGTTATCAAGGATGTGTTTTTGGATAGTGAAATTCTGTATGTGGCTTCTACGCAGTAATTTTATAGTGTGTTGTTCGGGTAGTTTATGTGCTTCTTAGTGGTCCCTTCTTATGCGCGGCCAGTTTATCAGGGCAAAACTTCCATTTTTAGAACTCTTTAACACCCCGTCTCCTCTGCTAAATAGTGTGAGAATAAAGTGTGTGTGTGTATATATGTGTGTGTGTGTAAGGTGTGTTATATTTTTGCTTGCATTTATTTAAGTTATCGAGTCAATTTCTAAGTCTGCTTCTAAGAAAATTTGCTCACTATCTCAAGCTACGGATTCAGTATCTGTCTAGATTTTTTAGATGAGCTATTATATACACTATTTACATTAGTCGGACTATTGTTCTCATGTTTGTTGCCATATTTATTACAACATTTCGGCTGAAAAAGGCCGGGGCGTACAACTACCAAACATTGTGATAAATGTGGCAACAAAGATGAAGACAATAGTCCGAATAATGTAAATAATGGCTATAGATTATTTCTCACTAGAATATATCTAGTTACTCAGGTTTTAGTTGACGTTTGATTTGAGTGTAGAGAAGCAACAACACGACGTAAAACCATCTTGTCCAGGAAACCTCAGCTCGTTTAATATATTAATCTACACACTTAATATCATCTAGAGGTTAACATAAGATTAGTTTCTGAGGAAAAGCGTCTCTAACGTTATCGATCCTGACTTGACATCTCACCTTCGGTCACTTTCCCAGGTAATTGTACTCATGAGCCCCACCGCCCACTACCTTGTAGTTTGACCGCATGAATTTAAACGTACTAGAAGACTATTAATGAGATCTCAACGTTTTACTATTTAAATTGCTACAGGCAACCGTAAGTTCTGTTTTAATAGTTTCTTCCCTTTCATACATTTGGAACTCTCTTCCATTTTATTGCTCCCTTGCCACATACAGTCTTCTAAAATCTAAATTCAACTTTAAGTGCAGGGTTTTGTCAACATGAACACTGATATTTCTCTGCATTAAGTATTTTCCTTGTATTTCCCTCCCAGTATTAAGAGCAATATCAACATTCTTGGTATGAAATGACTTAAAATATACTTTAAACCAATAGGATATGTTTGTGCAGGTTTTATTTAATATCTAATTATTAAGTCGTAACATAATGGTGCTTAATATTACGTATTTTTTTTATGGGAATAGGTCCATTTATTTAGAAACTGTCCTTAGTTCTATACAGTATTTTGTATTATCGATAAATATATAAATATTTTCTTTGCGTTAGTAGACATCTTGTAATCTTTTATTTGTTTGTTCATTTGATTATATTTTAATAAGTGACGAGTTGACAATATTGTTTGTCGTTGTCTGACAAAGATGCAAATTTAATGCTAGTTTGTGTTAATCAATGTTGAGATGCCGTCCCCTAACATTTAAAGAATTCATTTCTAATAACCTAACAACTCAAAATTCAAATTTATGAACAAATAATGTTGTTTACCAAACCGCGCACACATTTTGGTGTACTAAGCTTGTATAGACCATTATAATTGCTCAGCGAATTCTATCAGCGATCTCCTTATTTGGTCTACATGAATGAGACTAATTTTCCTCTCCCACCCTCTCTCGACCTATGATTCACATACAAACGGGTACGCTTGTTCTTGAAAGTAAAGAATATACAACTGTTTTTCTTTTCAATACATCTAAGTAGCACAAAACTATGTTTTATTGTAAACGTTATTAAACAGGATACAATCACACACACACACACACACACACACACACACACACACACACACACACACACACACAAAACATAGGGGACAAACATAGAGGCACATACTGACACACACACACACACACACACACGGACAAACATAGAGGCACATACTGACACACACACACACACGGACAGACATAGAGGCACATACTGACACACACACACACACACACGGACAGACATAGAGGCACATACTGACACACACACACACACACACACATGGACAAACATAGAGGCACATACTGACACACACACACACACACACGGACAAACATAGAGGCACATACTGACACACACACACACACACACAGACAAACATAGAGGCACATACTGACACACACACACACACGAACGACAAACATAGAGGCACATACTGACACACATACACACACCCATACACAGACAGAAACACAGGCATACACAAACCCTCCAGATACATAACAGAGACACGCCACACAAAGAAACACAATTTCGAACAGTCATATCTTATGAAAGCCAAAGGAACAGAGACCATCGAAAATGTACATTTAAATAATAAAGTGAACTAGGAAATTGATCCACAGTCAAGAAAAAAATACCCATAAGAATGAAACTATGTCATTTACCAAATTTTATTCATAAAATATTGTTTGACAATATATATATATATATATATATATATATATATATATATATATATATATATATATATATATATAACTCACAGAATGAGTACTTAAAATTCCTTTCAACCGTGAGCAGATGATTCAGCGAGAAATCTCCGAATTTCGAATCAGTCTGGTATTTGTCCAGGCTTGAAGCAATTGGATGTCCAGCCACAATGATGATGATGGGGATGGCAATATATATATATATATATATATATATATATATATATATATATATATATATATATATATATATATATTCTCTCAGCCTGGATGGCAACATGCGTCTCAATGGCTTAGTTTCAAATGACCATTGTTCGCTATCATTCCCCGAATTTCAAATATCGCTCTCTTTTTAAAAAGCAATTCACGCCAAGCAAGACTAGTGTTAGGCTAGCACGCCTTGAGAACAAGAGTAAAGAGGCGTGTTTGAAGAAAGGATACATAGAAGAACAGGAGAAAGGCTCAGAGCTTTAGATGTCGATTGATATTACACTTGAATTTTTGAAGATTATAGTCATCATGGAAAGAAATGAGTACACACCAAAAATCAAAGGAAATAATAATAATAATAATAATAATAATAATAGTATCTTTAACAAACTATCAAAATACAAGGACCTTTAAATCGAAATGTAAAATATATGGCGCATGAGGACATTAACCATTCCAGTTGTAGTTGGAGTCCTCGGATTAATTGGCAAAGATTCAAATATACTCATTGAAGTAATCCCTGCTAGACCATGCCTTAAAAATATAGAAATAAACACGAAGGGCTTTATCTATGTAAAATATGTCCGATTTTTCTTTTACCTTCTTAGTGGAAAAATATCATGATGCCATTCTCTACCTTAGGTCTCTGGTCGGGACGCAGAAATAAATGAGTATACACCAGAAACTAAAATAAATAAAGCAGCAGCAGTAGCAGCAACAACAACAACAACAATAATAATAATAATAGTAATAATAATAATAATAATGCCTCCAATTATTCTAAAATTCAAATGCTTCATGGATATTAAATGCACAATAATGGGTAAAAATCATCCCCGTAATAATATTTTTATAACGACCTAGAGGATCATTATTATTTGTCTATAGTTATGAATTTTCGAAGAGATAATGGAGTCATACACTGCTTCTTTCTCTAAGGGATTCATATAAAAGTACATTTATCCTTGACCTAACCACTATTTCAAATCTCTATATCCAAATCTACCCTATCTCTAAATCATATATTTCTTTATGTCTTTCTCAAGAGAAAATGACTGAATCAGACTAAGCTGGAATCTTAATTATCGGCCGGTTTCACTCTCTAGTCAGACTACGGTTACGATAGCTGTAGAACCCTTAAACTCGATTGCGACAAACGATATAGGAAAGGATATTAATAGCCCTGTACCGCTCTAGTAAGTATCTAACTCCTCATGCTTTCCTCTATCTTTATAAGGGCAGGATCAAGTCCAAAATGTAGGACTGTTTTTTTTTATATTTGGGCAGGAGGTGTACAGACCTCAATTGTAAGGCCACACTATCCAAGCAAAGTTCTCGGAAGAACTACATTTCTTGGTTCTGCCAGTTTAAATGTTCACAGCAAGGGTACGACATGCAACTTATATTCTAGCAAACCACAAATATTTCCTCCGTATTCCATCGTTGAGTAGTAAGTTCCACTTGGAAAGCTTATCTCCGACTCCTAAAAGAATGTATTCACGATGACTACAATCATAATCTGTTCAAGTTAACTTTCCCTTTTCTCCGCAGAAATTAAATCTTAAAGTAACCCTCTAGCAAGAGTAGCTCCCGGGCTTTGTACAGGGTGAACTTTATTAAAAAAAATCATCCAGGTTTAGTGATGTTTTCGGAATGAATTCAGGGAAAGTGTATTAATCATTTTTTTCAGGATTGTAGAACTTGAAACTGATCGATAACGAAACAATCAAACCTGTAATAAATAAGGATTGGAAACACTGTTTGACATATTTTTTATCCAAATATTGTTGAGAAATGCGTATATGTTTCTGGGCTGTTTATTACGCTGAATCTGAAAATCACGACAATTTTCCCCATCCCGTCACGTTTTCTCAGTACAGATAATTTCTATTTTGCTGAAAATAGACCAAAATGACTAATTCACAGGAATATACCATGCCCTAAATATGCGAGTGACCTAGTTGAAATATTTCGTTTTATGTTAAAATGATTTATCATTCAAGACAAACTATCCAAATAACTTTCAAAATGCATTCTAAGCTATTTCAGTTCAGATAAGCTCACCTAAAAATGTTTGATTTTATGAGAGATATCTCACTGTAAAATGTTCTTGTGCTCTCAATGTTTTTAGCCTGTTAAAACTTTGTGATTTGTGTTTTTTCTTTACTTTTCATAGAAGAAGCTCTTTAGAAATCATTTAAGAACAGGGATTTTAGTTTTTATTAGTAGTTTTCACTTTAAACTTGAAAGCGCCATAAGATTTTATCATATCGCTTGAATCTGTGAAGGTTTAGTATTGTCATTCAGTCTCTGTATAACATGCATATAAATATCGATAAATGAGGGCTGGTAGGGTATTAGACGAGTGTATTTGAGACGAGCAAGATTAGGAATTACTTTATCAACGCTTAAAATAGTCGTCAAACCCCAGATAGATATAGCCAACAAGGCACTTTGCAGACGTGATGTTAACATGATGGCTGATTTCTGCTGGAGCATCAAAAGAGATCAACCATTTCACAAGCACCGTAGAGTTTTCAAGATGAAAAGATTTATAATTTGAACGGACGAAAATGAATGTATTTTTCATTCATTTCTATTTTCTTTGTTTTAACTGAAAAATTGATGACACATGTTTGCCTTAATTGAATTTTGTGTAAGATTTTTCTGATAAATCTTCTGAACTGAAAATGCAGTCTTTAAATAACTTGGATACTTTTTCTTTTATGCTAAGTTATTCTAACCTGAAAATGTTTCTAATTGGCCCGGGTGTATCACTGTTAAATGGATATTTTAGCCTAGTTAAAGAAAAAATAGAAATTATCTGTACCTAGAAAACATGATATGAGGAGAGAAATGAACTTGAGTTCCAGATTCAGCGAGTAAAAATTGTCCACAAATATGTACCCATTGCACAACAACATTTGGGTCGAAAAAAAACCCAACGGTGTAATAATAGCGTAATGGTAAATAAATAACGAAAAACGATTTTTTTTTCCTCCGGTAGGTTGCCACTTCTTTCTGCGGTAGACCAGTTGTCATCCAAGGCCATACAACCCGGTCTGTCCTGCTATTTACCCTTAGCTGGAGGGAGAAGAAGAGTATTAATACCTTTCCCAAGGGTATTAGCACGTAAGTGGATGTAACGGATTTGAATGGAATTCGAACTCGGCTCTCCGATTCCTCAAACGGAGCCGCTATCCATTACGCCACCATGCGTATCCTAATAAAGCTTACCTTTCATTCCCCACTTTCCATAAAACAACATCTTTTAAACTTGAGTGTCTTTTTGGTCTTGTATTAGTTTTGTTTTTATTTATTTATAAGAAAATGTATGAATATCTTTTTATAGGAGTTTGTCAATTACAGTCCAGATAAGAGAGGAAAGTAAGGGAAAAACGAACAGTCGTCATTTAGGATTACATCCAGTTGGTCAAAATTATATTTGAAAAATGCCTACACAAATGCGATGAAAATATATCCGGAACACCTTGAAACAGTGTAATAATATGAAGAAAAACGTGAGATTGAAAGAAAAACAACAGTGTTAAAAACTCTACTGAGAATTTAAAACATAATGGATATGACAGCCGAATAAACATGGAAATATTTGCGCAAACATATATCTAATAAATTAAAAAAAATATATTAAGAAAGAAGTCAAGAATGAATGCTTCATCACTTATTATATCAAAGAGGAAATAGATAAAAATGGAGGAAAGCAGAACATTTCGTCCTGGAGACGAAAATACTGCGATGTTATAGCGAGTCATATGGAAATGGAAATAGCTGTCACAAAAGAAATAAAAAAAAAATAATTGAGGATAACAGGAAGAGTTTTATATGGACATTTTTACAGTTGGCTTTGAGTCTATGAATGAATAATATCAGCAATTACTGGCCACATTTTATCTCTGCGGAAATTCTAAAAGCAAGACCGTGTTCGGGAAAAGTAAAATACAATAAATCACTGAAATGGTTTGATACAGGTGCGAAGAAATTATCTTCTAACTAATCGCCAGTGATTGTCACCTGATACAAAATCACAACGAAAAACATTAAATATTTAAATAATAATAACAATACATTATTTACATTATTCGGACAATTGTTCTCATCTTTGTCGCCATATTTATTACAAAGTTTCTGCCCTTGTACGCTCCGGGCTTCTCCAGGTGGTTGTAATATCGAACTGAACCCCTTATTTCTCTGATTGAGGCAGACTGAGCTAGTTTCACGTGCCATGTTTAATAGATGTCTCTTATCAGCTATCAACTGTTACTTTGCCTCTGAAAGTTCTCCACTGCCTTAACTGGATATTGGACTCACACTTTTTAGGTCCTGTGACCTGGAGCTAACTAACGTCTTTATCAACTGTGACATGTGTCCTTGAGGACATCTGTGTATGAATTTCTGGGTATTATAAACCTAATGTCTTCAGCAACCATTTTTAACAGTGATCCTATTGCAATTTTTGCTGTTAGTATTGCATGTTTTACCAGATCTCATATTGCGACTTTTGTTGTTATTATCGCTTTTCTTCGGCACTCTGGTTCCCATATTATATTCTTTTCTATGCTTGGTCGAATCAGGAGATTTTTTGTGGCCTAGCATATATTCTGATTCCTTAAGTTTACGAATTTTCTAATGGTGTTCTTTGTCTATGATCTCGACCTGATACCACTGAGGGCGGTGATCTCCCTTCTCTCCTTATGTGATCAGCAATATGTCGTCATATAGAGAGATAATAATAATAATAATAATAATAATAATAATAATTAACATATAATTCTTTGTCGTCTAGCTTGCGTTTTCTATGTTTTTGTGTAAAACACACATTTCGCACACAATATTTAGATATATATATATATATATATATATATTTATTTATATATATATATATATTTTATATATACAAGTAATAAATGCTCTGTTTATGGGGTGTGTGTGTCTTGTGTGTGTTCGTTCATGTGTGTGTGTGTGTGGATGTATGAAAATGATTTACATATATTTTCAATCCAAACTGCCTAGCGTATCGGGTTCGTCATATTTTTCAAAAGGTGACAAAAAATCCATATAAGCATAAATAACATTGGTTTATGTTCATTTTCATAGAATAAGAAGATTTTACATGAACCAGAATTATAGTTCTCAAAAAAGGAAACAAAGGATAAACCTCTACTCCTGTTCAATAAATGGGAAAGAAGTGAGAACAGGGCAATAATTTATTTAATGCGAACATATACACTCTAGCAATTAAATAAATTTTCTTGTGAATTTTGAGCTGAGACCTAAATTTTTACCTAAAAGCAACCTTATTCCACTGAAATATATTTGCGTGCTCACGATACGAATATTCCACCATTGATAAACGGAATAGATGACTCACTACTACAGATGTTAGACGTTGAAGGAAGTTTCGCCACAAATGTTTAACAAATGTTAAAAACAGTAAATAACATTTACACAAAGGATCTGACAGCTTATTGATTTAGATTATGAAAGGATCTGACAATTTAGATAATTCTTTATAAAGTTTGGCATTTAAGACCCGCTAGTTATTTACAAAGGAGGCCACATATGGAGCAAGTTCGAGGATTGTGAGATGAGATCACTGTTAGATTGGCTGACCTTTTAGATCTTGCTCTCGCTTCTTGAAGATGATTCAGACAAGCAGATTGAAAAATTGCTGAGTCCACTAAAACACGTTGATCTCCATTCTACCCGCTCCAAAGCTAAGCGCCCAACGGTGTTATGTTTATATATTGACTGCTGACAAGTTGCTTTTCAGCTTGTATATATATATATATATATAAATCCCACATTCATGTAGCCCTGATCTAACTGAGAAAACATTGTGTCTTGTCTATCCTGTGTCAGACATTCTCAATTCATGACCAGTCCAGCATTCAACTTATATATTTGATTAAGTAATATTTATGATCTTTTATTTTTACACTGATCCTGATGATTTGTTTTTAAATTTATCTCAAAATCGGGTTCTTCTTTCATCGCAGTTTCAATAAGTTTGATGAAGTAAATATATATCTATGATGAAATTGATATATATAAATAAATACTTTTATATGCAAAAACCTTGGAAAAATATTAGAATTTACGGAATGATATATTTTTTAATTTAATACCTATTATTTTCTTCCATCCGCTGCATAACCTGTTACGGATAAAGGTCTAAGAGCAAAGAACAAAAATAAATAATGGTGATAATTATTTATTTTACTAGACTCATTTTGTAAATGGTATAGATTTAAATATATATAATGTATTAATCTTCTTTCTATACGCTGATACAACATATTTTTGATTTTTTTTTTGCATTTACTTCTGTTCGTAAATGAATAGTTTCTATATTGTTTTAAATTCAAAATATTAGTTCATTTCAGCCCTTAATCGAATTTCGACCATCACGTCTGAAACTATAACCATTTTTCTTTTAGGAAATGACCATGTTTACATTGTTACCAGCAGATATAAACTAACGTAAACAATGATCGTCTGACAGTTTTTTTTATGAAACCATATTTTTTATATTTGACTGGTAAAACTATCTATTATAAATTTTCTATGTAACAGCAAAATATTAAAATGTTAGGCTATGTCACCATTTTATTTTAGAAATGTGGTAAAGTATCTTACTAAAAATCAGAGCCACATAAACTATTGACTTTTCCTGGCTATCAATAAAACCATTCATTTTTATATAAACCCGAAATGATACATATATTGTATTTATTATTCATTTTTGAAGAAATGTCAAAAAAATATCAGTTAAATATAAATATTCTACCCGGGCTTTTGTTATGTGGTATATTGACAAATACAATTTTTGATATTGAAAGCATTAAATTTGTTGAATTTCTAAGATATTTCGTTTTCTTTTGAAATTTACATTACTTGTTGGCCTGAATGATTTTCCCCTCACCACTGTCTCTAGCTGCTCGTTAAATAAAATAAAATTTTAACCTTTCTTTTTTATTGAATGGCCTACAGACCATCAAATAAATATATGGGAAATATATATATATGGAGCGACATAATTGAATTTTGTATATTATTTAATATCATCCAAACAGGATATTTGGAGAAATAATTTAAAAGATGAATGTTTTTATTTTAAAAAATCCTTTCAACTATTTTATTAATTTATAGGCAAAAAAAAATTTAAAAATCTAAAAATAAAACTTGTTAAAAATTTATTTTTAAGAAATAAGAAAAGTTTTCAAAAAGGTAGATATCGATATGTAAATTATATTGTTTTTTGATTTACCATCGGTGAAAAAAAAAGAACCATCTGATATTTTGTTTGTATTTTTTTCGTTTTTTTTTTTTACTTTTGTTTTTATTTTTGTTTTTTATTTATTCAATCAAAATCAAATTTTTGGATTTTCGTATTTAGATTTGAGGACAATTTTTTGTTTTTATTTTTTTTTGAATTTTTTAATGGTGAATTATAATGGGATTTTTATATTTTTATCATCCATTATAAATATACATCTTTATTTATTGCGTCATATCATCGCGACTCAATTTATTTCATCGTTAAATTGAGGGCCTTGGAATATTTTTCTCAGTAAATCAAGTTTTAACGGAACAAGTTAACATTCACCACCGTCATTGGCTTAAAATTCTGACCTCCATATAAAAAATAAGACACAGATATGATTGTCAATCTTCAATAATGCTTTAAAATTGCTATTAAAAGATTAAAAACCCCTAATTTAGTAGTTTAATTATTAAAAAAACTAAATAACAATGAAAAAACGCATCACATTAAAATCATGAGATGAAACAGAAGAAAAAATGACAAGATTTAACAAAATTTAAACATAATGGTGTACAACGTCACCAACCCCTCATAACATATAATTGCCGGGAAAAGTAACATCTCTTTTGTCACGGATGTCATATTTGAACATTTTATTGTAGTACCTTATTGGCTAATATCATTCCCTAGTTATATTATTCAAAGTATCCGTTACTTCATTGCCTTTCACATTCATATATTTATAAACAGAATGGCTGAATTTTCTATATTTGTAACATTTTTTTTCATATATTTAATAAAAAAATTTATTCAAAAAGATTAATAAGTTTTTTTTGCTAATATCATATATATATATATATATAAAATGTTTACGTTTTTTACTTTCCGCCTGATCACATATTGTTGGATAAAGTTCCTATATCAGATCAAATATTAAAATATAAAAATAACAAAAATTTCTTTTAATTTTTTTCATATATATATATATGTTATGTTTCATGGCCTTTTGATAGCATCTAATCATGAAACAGACTGTTAAAAAACTCATAGTGTTAATGATATATATGTTCATTTTTATATTATATATATATATATATATATATATATATATATATATATTTTTATATTTTATAGGTAAGGCTTTCTTGCCGTATTCGATTATGGCTGAGTAGTTTCTAAACAGACAGCCCAGACATTTTACTTATGATTTGATTATATCCAAGGATTTGTGCAAACACTATTTAATTTTGAAGGTCCGAATTCAATTTCATTTCAGTTCACGGAATCAATCTCCCACCTAAATTCAGGATTCAAAAGAAGTTGATATGCTTTCCTTTTTAATCTGAAGGCTATAGAACTCAGTTGTCAATAACATTTTTTCATGATGTTCTAAGTTTTAGTTTTATTTTTCATCTCATTTTATATTTCCCATTTAGGATTTTTTCATTCCAATTATTACACTGTTTAACAAACTTCAAAAGAATATATATATATATATATTTGTGTGTGTTGTTGTGTGTGTTTTGTTAAAACATTTTTGTGTGTGTGTTTATCAAAAGATTATTTATATTTAGATATCTTCAGTCATGTATTTTTCATCGAATTATAATAAACAAAATTGTCTTTTTATTTAATAAATATTATATTTTTATATTTTTTGCTCAGTCTATTCTTATGGTTTATAATATGAAAGTCCTCAAATGATTTTTATTGTCCTTAGTGATAATAAATCCAATATCACAGGATTTATTTGATTTGATAACTAAATTAATCTCAAGACAATAAAATGTTAATCAATTGAATTGCATAGCACTCAACAAAACATACTCATTAATATATGACTATAAAGTACTAAAATTAATATTTAAATCTTAAAATAAAAATAAATTTGCAAAAATCTATAATTGCCGGTTTTGTTCAAAAAGCGAAGTAAAAGAAAAAATAGCTACCAAAAAAAAAAAAATTTATTTATAATTAAAATTTCCTGCATGTTTTTATGGAAACCACCATTGTAACGATTCTGCAGATTTTTTAATGTTTATAATGTGTTTGTTTTTATCTGAAGATGATCTTGGAAAAGATTAAAAATCTGATTTTAAAGATTTATTAAATCGATATATATTCCTTGATTTTGATTTTTTGTTCAACATTTCGAAAAATTGAAAACTGAAGTAATTTTACAACTTTACATTTTACCTTTATACATGTAAACTGCTCCGATAATCTGAAAAAGAATAAAAATGATAAAAAAAAATAAAAAAATAAAATGAAATGAAATATTGTTTTTTTAATATCGGAAAAAAACAAAAAAGATTTCCAATCCATATAACATTGTATTACGACACTAAATGTGGTTAGAAACTTCACAGATTATTCTTTTAAAAAAGACCCTTCCCTAATAGAGGAGGATATGTATAGACGAATATATCTTTGATCAATTTAAAAAGATTAATGTTCAAATAAAAGTGATAAAATGCAAAAAAAAAAATTTAAAAAAATTAAACAATCAAGAAATAGAAAATTTTTTTTATTTAATTTAATATTTTTAAAATCTTGAGACAGAGAACATCTCTGAAAAATTTTGAAAAGGTAAATATATAATCATCGAATATGCTAGGCTATAAAAAAATCTCAAAATCGGCAAATTTAATGAAAGCAAAATGTAAAAAATCAGAATATAGATTTAGCTACTTTTTAACAGTAAAATAAAAAAATTATCAATATGAAATGAGAAAAAAAAAAATAAAAATGAGACATTAAATTTAAATGTCTCAAAAATATATATATATATATATATATATATATATATATATATATATATATATATATATATATATATTCATAATCAAAAAACACACACACACAAATTTGTATATATATATATATATAAATATATATATATATATATATATATATATATATATATAAATATATGAATTATTCATAATTAATTCATACAAAAACTAAATATTTTTTTTTAAATTTTTTTATGTTTGATTTCAAATTTTTATTTTAAATTTAACATTAACCTTTGTTTTTGTTGAATAATTCATGAATTTGTAAATTGATTGCACGTTTATCGAAATTAAAATAACTGATCCAAGTGCGATTTTTGGATAATAAGTGCGACATTACTGTAATTATTGAACAATATAGTTCATGCCACTTTGACAGTGTCTTTTTAGTAAAAAATTTTGTTTCATCACCATATTTGTATATGAACGCACAACTTTTAAAAATTTAAAATCAAACTCAGCGTTGCTACTGCAAAAAAAAAAAATGAATAACTCATTTCCAATAGCATTTTCGGATACAACAATACATATATTTTCGTTGTCCTCTTATTACTAAGAGAAAAAAACAAGAACAACATCTATTCCATACCTGAAGATGTCTGTAGGAACAGACGAAAGCTTGTAGTAAAAATAAGAACTAATACGGCAGAAATTTATAGAAACAAGGATCATTTCATTCATAACGGATTCGGAGGTTTTTGTATATTATTTGAATTGTTTGCGACGATGGATTTCTCGCCAATTAAATCATTAACCTTTGCATTTGTTTTGTGTGAATAATTCATGAATTTGTAAATTGATTGCATATTTATCGTATATATATATATATATATATATATATATATATATATATATATATATATATATATATATATATATATATGTATATAAGGTAGATAAAATAGTCATCCTAAATAAATAGATAGATAGATATAGAGAATTAATAAGTATTTGAAGGAAAAAATAAATCAATGATAGACGAAATGAGTTGTTTGTATATTTCCAAAATAATAAATATAGTAATATTAAAAGTTAGACGTAGACCGAAGATAAAGTAAAAACAATTTCCATTTAATAAAATAAAAAAAAATGTTGAAAGCAAGAAATGTACAGGAAAAATTGACTGATGCTTAAAGATGATCGCTCCTGGCTGACTTCCTGAGAGAGATGATCCGCTGTTTTAGGACCCGGAAACTCCTAATGAAACCTGGAATAATTTTCATTTATAAATCTTCCCCTATGTATTGAAAGTGTATTTGATAAATGCCGACAGGAAACTATCAATAGGACGATGTATTTTCTCACAGGAATTAAAGTCTCGAACTTCACTGACATTTTCGTCATGACAATTTGAATGCATTTGCATATGAAAATCATAGAATATTCTTTAGTAAATAATCAATCTTGTTTAGTAAAGAAAATACACTCACCAAAATTAAGTTTTCCATAGGTATTTTCGCAATTGTATCAGCAAGAGGAAAATTATGTTTCTGTTATAGTGGAACACATCTATTCTATAGTTAATAGACTCTTCCACCGATAATAACTATAGTAGAATATTAACAAATCAGTCGGCGGGTCAGAGGTCAGTCATTTATGTCGGACCACCGTTAATCGGATATTAAAGTAACAAATTTTACAACTGAAAATTATGCGTCATTATATATTATATATAATTTCCTAACGTTTTGTACGTCGAAACCATTTTAAACCGATTTAAAAAATAAAATTCCACTGTTGAAAAAACTACAAAACAACATCATGAAATTTAATGGTCATTGTAGATATCTGGATAAGTAAAAATTGGTAATTTATTTATATAATTTTTTATAGTTAAAAAATATCTATTAGAATCGGTTGGTTAGATTGATATATTTGAAAATATATTAGAATGGTTCAAAACTTATACTGGGACAAAAAAAAACTTATTTTTTTTGAGAATCTATTCAGTAAATGCAAAACTAGAAATTATATTATGATTTTTAAATAGAATTCCTAACGGAATAATTAATTTCTAAACAAAGGAATTCTTAGGATATTACAAGCGGAAAAATTTTTTAAATTTCCCAAGTAAAACCAAT
Source organism: Acanthosepion pharaonis (assembly GCA_903632075.3). Classification (NCBI taxonomy): domain Eukaryota; kingdom Metazoa; phylum Mollusca; class Cephalopoda; order Sepiida; family Sepiidae; genus Acanthosepion; species Acanthosepion pharaonis. The sequence continues at coordinate 10,724 of CAHIKZ030001793.1, read as the reverse complement.
TGGTTTACTGCTTTATAGAATATATTTTTCGAATTAATCTGTCTCATGCATTTGTTTTTTTTTTTTTAGGATTTTTATTATTGTGGCACCATTTACGAGGCAAAAAGGAAAATTTGAGAAAAAGAAGGCAGAAAGAAAAAAATTGAAACCAATTTTATAATAAAAAGACAACACACGGCTAAGAGACAATGAATATATTTTGATAAGTAACAAATGGCGAAAAGGTGTCATTACAATGACAGGGAAATTCTGAGTAAAAAAAGAAAAAGAAAGAATCAGATGTGTTTTTGATAACGGCTGACCCAATCGAGGGGATTTACGTAAACGAACGGCTGGTCGGCTGGCCAAAGAAATTCAAGTGAAAATGTTATTTCGATAAATGACGAAAAAAAGGAATTTTGAATGATATGGAAAAATTAATCGCGACACATACGAAGGGAACTACAAAGACCGATTTTCTTGCCGCAGAACATCTTTATGCCTGCGATAATAAAATTATGTTATCAAGAAATGTTCGCCAAAGAAAAGTCCAATTGAAAACGTTAATTTTGATAATTGACAAAACACAGGTGTAACTACAGGGCTTTGGGTAGATATGGAAAAATAAAAGCGACACACACGAAGTAACCACTGACCTAGTTTTTTTCCGCAGAACATCTTTGGCCTACGATAATAAAATTATGTTATCAGAAATATGTACCGAAAAGAAAATGAATGGGGACCCAGAAATGTTTTTTTCTTCTTTTGAGGCGACAGACTGACTGAAAAGGAGATGTTTCTTTTTGAGGCCGTTAAAGAAAACCACCCATTCAGATAATTAGCGATAAAATACCTGACAAAAACCACACGTGTAGAACAAGAGTTATATTGTCCCGTTTGCGGATAGGGAAATGATAACGGCGATTAAGAGGAAGAAAAAAAAAGAAGATAAATTTTTTTTAGTTAAGCAAGATATTTTTTTTTCTTCCTGAAACAAAGCCGCGGATTCGTCCACGCCCGACTAAGACATCATTGGTCAAGTGGTGATCACGTGACGCACGAAGGAGGCTGTCGACGCCTCATCCAGAGATATAGGTATGAGAAGCTGCTACGAAGAAGGGGAGGGCAGTTCACGCCCTCTGAAGTATGGTGAGAAGGTGGGAGTGAGAAAAGGTTCCCAAAAATGGAAAAGTGGAAAATCCCTAACCAGAAATAAAAGAGGTGGATATGTATTTAGAATTATCGAGGAAACCCCGACGCCGACAGACCCACCCCGGTTTTGGTCGGCGTCCATAAAAGCGAAGCCCCCCTGACGAGCAGAAATCAGTTCCAGCTCCAGCAGTTCCAGAGTTGAGTTCCAGTTTCAGTTCCAGTTGAAGTTCAGATAGCTGACCAAGATTCACGCAAATTCCGGACTCCTCTTCAACCCAAGAACAATTATTTTGAAGAGCGACTTAGATCCAGACCACCGAAATAAGTTTTTTCGACTTTCGTCCAAAGACACACCGAAACACCAATTTCTTAGAGAGCAAACAACTTGAAAGCGTTAAAACTTGCCTAACGGAAAACGACGTGTCACAATCCACAGAACGGGTCGGGAGATAGATGCAGTCCTATGTATCGAACAACTAGACATAAAGTTTGTTACCTTTTTTTTTGATACTTTGAACTTTTGAGAGTTTTCATTTTATTTTGTTTTATGCATATTTGTGTGGTATCACCCCGTTGAACTCAGATTTGCATTACGGCCCCAACTACTGATTGATCTCGTCTGCCTAAGATCAATTCACAACGTGGGTAGGCAGACTGGAGATCAAATGCAGTTACCTTGGTAACCAGGCGTTGGAAGCGAGTTGGGAACGACGAGGCTGATATCAAATCTAACCAGATTCCCACCCGAATCACCAAAAGGTTAGAACGTCACATTTGGGTGCCGCGACCGATACCAAGCCAGTTGGTCGTCACAGGACGAGACAACACGACTGACGCGACAGGCGGACGTCACGTTTGGAGCAGCGACACCCGAACGGAGCAGCGAGGGGCGAACATCTGGCGCCACGGCGAGGACGTCACAATTGGTGCTGTTTGGGGACGTCACAACTGGTGCCGTGGTAGATCAGGATAGAACGTCACAGTTGGCGCTGCGACCAGGGGACGACGGGGACGACAAATGTTAATATTTTTCACAAGCTTCTTATTTTGGCTCAAAATTTCGCTTTCACCGCCGTAATAAATTTCATTGGTAGCCATAATTTATTAATTCATTCGTACTACTAGACTGGCAGCAAATTTCTTCCTCTTAATATTGAAAAAAACATTTAACTGCAAGCTCATCTCTGAGTTTCACATTTCCTGATTCATCTCTGAACTTCTAGCCTTCCGAAAAATTCCAAAAATTAAATCCAGTATCAAATCCAATATCAGATCCAGTATCAACCGTTATCTTCAGACTTCTTATTTCCGTTTGTTTTATTGTTCTCTCTCAATAATAATATTTTTTTTTTCATATTCACTCACACTGAGTAATAAATTTCGTCTTATTGGCTTTATTTCCTTACATGTAAAATGAAAATCAAGCTCACCTATTCGCCCGACTATTTCTTTCTTGTCTTATATTATCAAACGCTTCTGCATTTTGTACATGAAATATGTAGACAACACCATGTAGAAAGCAGACAATAAAATTAATTTACAGGAACTTCTATGGAAGATATCAAAGACAGCAGATAATAAAAGGCAAATCGTCAATTGTAAGAAGACAGAATACATGGTTTCCAGCAATGGGAACAGCCCTAGATGCGAACACAAGTTGGGCGATTGAATTTCTAGCAAGTGTTTAAACAGGGGACAAGAAATCTGACACGGAAATCCGAATTCCTTGTAAAGGTTAAGACTTTATAAAACAGAAAAGATCGTAGAAAAAAAAGAAAAGAATGAAGTATTATTATTGTTCCATATAGAAGTGAATGTTGAACAATCTACTTACATATGAATGAGTGGCCTGAAGCAACAGAAATGTGTTTCTGTAGAAAGATGCTGAAAATTCCATAGACTGAAATCCTGAGTAACGTGGATGTTTTATGACAAACCAAAACAAATCGAAAATATATATTAGATTCAGGAGAGAACTGAATTATCTAGGCAGTATAATGAGAAAAGAGAGATTGGAGAATATAACACTCACAGGACATATGAGAACAAGAGAGAGGGTGTGAGAGAAGAAATCAAATATAACCTACCTAACGAGAGTGTGAAAATGGAAGAACGAGGAAAAGATGAGAGTGCAAAATTATAAAATTTAATTAAAGGTACAAATTACAGGAAGTTGTTGAAATTCAATATGGTCCACTTCCTGGGCAGACACAACACAAAAAAGACGATCTCCTAAGGATGGTGATGTGTGAAATGTAGGCGAAATATCTCACCAGATGTTGTTACGTTTTGTATGGTCTCCGGCATTAATCTAAAAGTATCCAACGCTAAATCATGCACTGTATTAATATCTTTTTATCTCCTTTAATTTTATGGAAGGCATTAGAAATATGGCTTCTGTAAGGGAGCAAGATGTAGAGAGAGAGAGATAGAGATGATCCATGTCAAAGAGTTGGCCAAAATCTCACCCCCCACGTGCTGTGTTGCCTCTTTGCATCTGTTTGAATGACTTCGCAGTCTCTTGGTATTTTTAAATAAAAAGAAGATAATCGATCACTGTCAAAATTCCACGCTAAGTAAGTTCAAATCCCCACTAGGCAGCTCGTAGTGTCAGTGATCTGACTACTAGTTTGCCATTCTGATACTTAAGCATGTCTTAAATCAAATGCTGGCTCATCTCAAGATTAAGACGACCGATGAATAAACACCATACACTAGAGATATCATGTCAACTGCTTCGAAGTAGTTAAACATATTTTTAGCTGTATTACACATTTTCGTTCATATCAAAATAATACATTACTTATTAAAAAGGTATGAAGAAAAACATTGATCGAATGAAATAAAACTCTGAACTTATATAAAGGTAAATTCTGCATAGTATCTGTTAGAAACATTAATTCTCTTTGATTAATTTAATTTCCTCTGAATTTCAGATTCAGGAGATGAAAAGCGCGTTGAAAAGTCGAGACAGGTTTTATTTTATTGACCTACTTGAAAAATACGCAATGATGATTCAGAGTAATTCATTCATGAGAAACATTCCTCATTATTTTGAAGCAAGAAAAACGTATTCATGTATGAAAAATAGAAAAAAACTTCTTTGACTGTTACGATTTCATGAATAGAAAACTAGTTTTAGAAGTGAAGACGAATGTGTCATTAGATTTGTAACCACAAAAATGCGAAAATGACTTCTTGAAAAGAAACGTTACCGCCTGTAGCTTCAAGCAATATTAAATTCAATCTCGTGGAAGAATGATGCTGAGATTGACTGATTTCGGTAGAAATTCTACATTCTTTTTTTTATTTGCTGTATTTTCAGTGTCTTTGGCAAAACACTATATGCTTTATTTTTCGGGCCAATATAGTAATTCTGGTTGTAATACTCATAACGTTTCAACAAGAGCAATCCCGGCTCTCGTCAGTTGTCTCACAAGATAAACGGTAATTTGTTAACCTAACGTATAAACTTAGTTTCCTAATAAATGTGATCTTCACAATTGGGGATAGCAATTTTTTTCTCAATATGAAATAAATATGTGGTCGTATGAAAGTGGTGTTGACAAATATCTTAAGCAGAGAAATACCGAATTTATGTAAAGAGTTTATTTTTTAAAATAAAATACTATTTGTATTAGGTAAATGAGCGTGGTTATTCTGAAATTTAAAATAATGCATGCATAATTACGAGCAAGTAATGTTTTGTACAAAAGATGATTATTATTATTCATAACTTGAGCTCTGGGGGAAATACGAGATTAATTAGCAGGATGCTTTATTAATATCGGAATGAATAGAAAGGTTTCGTTCTAAGAAAATAAACGTCACCAGTCTATGACACGCCTCAAAATATAGTTCCATGGAATTTAAATTTAAGTAATAATCTATCACTTAAAGTCTTTCTAGATGGACACATGTTTCTGGGTGATTTTTTCACGCTGAATCTGAAAATCATGTAATATTTCCCATCACATCAGGTTTTCGCATTACAGATAATTTTTACTTTACTTAAAATAAGCCAAAATACCCATTTAACAGTGATATGCAAGGGCTAAGTCGAACCAACGTTAAACGTGTTCAGGTTAGAATAACTTAATACAAAAGGAAAAGTATACCAGTAATTTAAAGAATGCATTTTCAGCATTTTCAGTTCAGAAAAAGTTTTCAGAAAATTCTCACTCAAAATCCAATTAAGTCAAAGATGTGTCATCATTTTTGAAACAAAAATAAAAAGATACAAAGGGGTGAATATACGGTGCTTTTGAAAAGTTTGATCAATTTTCCTGCTCCAACAGAAATTAGCCATCATGTTAACATCCCATCTACAAAGTGCCTAGTTTGCTATGCCTATTTGGTATTTGCCGGTCCTTTTAAGCTATGATAATGAAAATTCTAAGCATGCTTGTCTCAAATACACTCCCCTAACACTCTAACAACCCTCATTTATCGATGTTCCTAGCATATTATACAAAGACTGCATGGCAATACCAGGCCTCCGTAAATTCAAGTTATATGATACAATCTCATGACGGTTTCAGGCTGAAAGTGAAAACTACTAAAAAAAAAGAATCGCTATTCTTGAATGATTTCTAAAGAGCTTTTTCTATCAAAAGTACAGAAAAAACAACAATCACAAAGTTTTAACAGACTAAAACTTTCAGGACAGAACATATTCAGTGAGATATTTCCCATAAAATCAAGCGTTATTAGTTCATGTTATCTGAATTGAAATAGCTTCGAATTCATTTTGAAAGTTATCTGGATACTTTGCCTTGAATGATAAATCATTTTAACATGAAATGAAATGTTTCAACTGCGTCATTCGCATATTTAAACCGTGGAATATCCCTGTGAATTCGGCATTTTGGCCTATTTTAAGCAAAATAGATATTATCATTACAGAGAAAACATGATGTGATGGGGCAAAATGGATTGCTTTTCGGATTCAGTATTAAAAATAGCCAGAAATATGTGCCTATTGCTCAATAACATTTGGGTCGATTAAAATGTCAGTCTGTGTTATCAATATTTTTCAAACATTTGAGCATAATTCTTGATATTTTTAATATTATTGAAACGAAACCCAGAGATCTTAACACACAGACACACATATATACAGTCACACACATACATACTTGGTGGATGCTGCCAAAATCCATGCCTTCGGTTCATCTTTGGTGTTACAAGGAGTTTTGTTTCTCTCTTGGTCAACTGCGCCCCACATATAATAATCAAGTGGGTACAGTTTAGGAAGGAAGATCGGCAGATGTAAGGGGTGACGTGGCCGCAAAAATTGTTCTCCAGCATGTGTGGCATGGTGCAGAGTCAAGTTGCTAAACATAGTATTTTCCAGTATCATGGGCCAGGACATCACTGCCTCCTTAAGGCATTTCTCAAAATGGTAAACAAGGTAATTGTCTTGTGGGGCACTGGGGCGCTTAAACTCGGGCAATGGGCAAGTATAACCGTCGGTTGCGCCGGCATCGTTATAACTAGAAATCACTCTTTTGTGCAGTGAGGTGGGCATGGCCTCGGGAAACTCTTCTTCGGGACCGGACAGCTCTAAATTTATTTCATTAGCGCTCTGTCCACGGAAACATAACTGAGTTCCGCTATGCCTGAAGAGAGAGACGCAGTTGAGTGTTGTTAATACTACGAACAGAACAAGTACGATGGTATTTTCTTGTTTCCCCACGTTGAAGTGATATGGCACAAGGTTGGGTTGTTGTGGGTCACCGGAGCGAGTACACCGAGTCAGGCTCGAAAATTGCCCTATCGCCAGAACTGTAGGTGTAAAGAGGGGGTACATGACCTCGAGAAGTTGTTCCCCGTCACCGGGCAAATATTCCTCGTGTCCATCCACCACTCAATATTTTATTTTTGTTGCGCTATGTATGCAGACATAGATACTTCTAGAATTCCGAAGATATTTACCCTCACGGTGACAGGATGTTACGCATGTTTTTTTTTTTTGTTTTTTTTTTTTTTCTTCTGAGGAACCCGGCCGCGTACACACGGGACGGGTAACAAAATTGTCCAATCCCCGCAACTGTCGTTTGCGCTGTCATCGGTATTACTACCAATCCTCTTTGGTGTAAGAGGGGCATGGCATCTGAAAGCTGTTCCCTGCGTGCGTGCATGTGTGTTTGTGTGTGTGCGTTTGTGTGTTGTGCGCGTTACGATGTATAATGTATCTGAAACAAAATTAGAGATGATGAGACAAAGGGGAAAGGTTTACAACGACCCGTTTCGCAGATTTGACGTGAGTCAGGTTCGGCTTTCGCAGGTCAGAGTGAAAAAGATAACAGTGCGTCAGGAAGACGCATTGCTTTTTTAAGATTAGAGGGAGACTAATTGAAATTATTTCATCAGATCCGATAAAAAGTAACCTGAAATCCCAAAGACACAAACGCAATTGATAGATGTCAACGATATAAGCACGGCAAGTACGGAGATATTTATTCCTCTTCATAGGTGACAAGCTGTGACACAAGGTCGGTTTAATGTGAGGCACCCGTGCCTGTGCACAGAGACATGGTTGAAAATTGCACAACCCCAGTAACCGTTGGTTTCTCTCGCACCGGTATTATCACCGATCACTCCCTCTAGTAAAATGAGGTGATACTGTCTCAGGAATTTGTTCCCCGGGATCTGGCACCTCTCTATTCTTGTTAGTTGCGCTCTGAGTGCCACTGCCCGCAGACAGAGACGATACTAAGGGATATCAACGGTCTGAGTAGGGCAAGGAACATTGGAACTAACTTACATAGCGAACCTATAGCACATACACATATGCTAATAAGTGGTAGCATTAAGCAACCGCTATTAAACATCGAAACAATTGCCGTTAAAATATTCATAGAAAAGACACGGATAATCTACCTTACAACATTGGGAAAATGACTAAGACCGAGTTGCCAGATTAAGACCGATAACATTGTTTATTTTTCTTTGAATCTTGTCACTTATCTCTCGGTACACAGCAGAAATACTAAACTATGTGGCAGCTATATTCTGCGTCTACAGGTTTGAATTTAACTCATTTTGTACACATTCCATGGATACAATTTGATTTTTCATTAAGCAAGCATTTTCCCAAGTACTGCTATATTATGGAACAGAGTCCCGCTATACTATATACTTCGACATATTTAACTTCAGGAGCATTCGTTATCTAGCCTTTATTCCCTCAGAATCCTCATTTCCGTCTTCTAACTGATAGGTTCATGTCATCCCGTTATTTTAGTAACACTTTTTTAGTCACTTTTGGGATTTCGTAAAATTAGTAAATGAATATAGTAGCGTCATGCCATTTCGTTCACTGTTTATTCCATTGATTTTTTTTCCATTTTGTTGAACTTTCTTGATTTCCTGAGTTAAGTTTTTTTTTCCGTTTTAAATATCAATCTGTCAGTCTACTGAAATTATTTTGATTGTCTCTCACCGTCATTCTAATAATTCATTATTCTATTTGTCACTTAAATCGAGCATTTGGAAATGTAATCTTAACGGAATATCTTTATTTTGATCCTCAAGGATATTTATAATACGACACTGATAAACATCGCATAAAAAGAAGTAAAAAAAATCACGTTTAAATAACAATATAAAAATCCAATAAATCAAAGTAGATAAATGTGAAAAAAGAAAAAAAAATGAAACAAAAAGCATATGCAGGAAGTAAATGAACAAATAAATAACTACGTACAAAAATGTATATCACGAATGTTGTAGCCTGCGGCTCAGGATTCGGAGAAGCAGACGACAACGTGTTTTCTTTTCCAGCCGTCAAATAGCGTTTTTATTTTAGAGCTCATAAATACAGTTAGAAGAAATTATTTGCAGTTAATTTTACGAAGGGAATCCGTATAAACCGTGGAACAAAACAAAACAAGAATCTAAAAATATAACGTTTACTTTTTTCATACACTTAAGAAAACATAATTTCCGTCATTATCGACGGTGTATGGACACTTTGAAGAGGTGTAATGGTTTGCAAGCTTGTCTCGCTAGAACAATTACGACTGAAAATTGAGTACGGTTCTCCCTGGGTGACATATTTTCTACCTCGTGCTATATATAAACTATGCTTAAATAAAAACTATTGCTGACGAGGTACACGTCTGTCAAAGGGCCAGACAATGGTAGTGAAAGTGAGAGAAAGAGAGAGAAGGAGAAAGAGAAAAAGAGGGAGAGTAACAGAGAAATGGTACACGTCAAAAGGCCAGACAATGGTAGCGAGAGAGAGACAGAAGGAGAAAGAGAAAAAGAGGGAGAGTGACAGAGAAATGTAAATTTTGATTCGAGGCTAACTCCAAGAACACAGACCTTGAGATATAACGCTAAAATCAAGTTTCAAAATAAATAAATATATTCTTTGTCGCCTTACTTTAGAGTCTGATAAAGGATCCTACCTCGAAGGACATGACCGTTTTGTTATTTTGAAATCTATAAATGTCCTGAAAAAAGAATGCACCTCGTTAATGTAAGTGAATATTTTAAATCAAATTAATGTCCTATTTCATTTGGAAAAAAAAAACAAACAAAAAACTATATCACTGACGTTGAGAAACATGAATAAATGATAAAAAGCAAGATAGATCCGATGGAGGATGGGATAACGCTCTCTCACGAATAACATTCGCTTCACTGAAATGGAAATCCATGTCAATTTTTTAACTTGTCATGTGTACCCTCTTTCATCTTTAAATAATGACCTACATTTATGATTGCCATTCTAATATTTTTTTAGAATTATCAACTAGGAAATTTAACGAAGCAATACGGACATTTCCATGGGTACTATATATTTAGTAGACTTTTTAATAGAAATTTATAGTTACTAAATTCTTCACAGTATTTGCTATTCCTGAAATCACCGCTAACATTTTATGTCGACATTCTTTCAGTCTACGTTTCCTTGAATTTTGCAAACTAGTCGAAGAAATTTTAATAAGCTCATAATTTTTTTTAATTCAATTTAATTCATCCGAACACATTTTAAACAATATTTCTTAAGATTATTTCTTTTTTTATTTCTTTTTAACAACGAAGAAAGAATTCCTTAGGATTTTTACTCTTGAGCATGCAACATAATGATTGCCATCCTTAAAGTTCTGAGACCAAATTCCAACTTTTTGAAACCCTTGTCTTTGTGATTTGTTTATAGCTCTCGCAAATGCATCATTAAATTATTTTTAATATAGTTTCTTATTTTAGTATTTTGTACGTTAAATAATAAAATTTTTATTTTTCAAAAAACTTAACGAAAATTCATTGTACCAATCTAAGCAACCTAGTAAAATCACCTGTACCTTGTACCCTCTCACCTGTTTTCCACTTCTTCCCAAATTTTGTTTTCAATCGTTCAATGTATGGCTATTTTATAGGGTGTGACGGACAGACGGTCTAACGGAAATAGAAGATTTTTATATATAGTCGAATCTCGCAAGTATTTGATACAATAATTAGCTTAATTTTTAAAATTAGTTATGATATTCAAATTCAAATTGACAGGCGTTGCATGGGAAATTCTTAAAAAGAAGGAAAGGAACAGGTTTGAACCAACAGAAAACGTATCAGCGGCTGAG